>VUQH01085413.1:0-29419 GCA_015106775.1 Etroplus canarensis
CCATGGAGGGTTGCATCAGGAAGGGCATCTGGCATAAAATCTCTGCCAAATTACCAGTGCAGATTAATCCGCTGTGGCAACCCCTTGGTGGAGAATACAAGGGAGCAGCCGAAAGGTACATTATCATTCCATCTAAAGCTGGAGCAGAGAAAGGTGAGTTGATTCTTTTTTGCTGAAAGCAGAGGGAAATGTCTTGTCTTCTATCCTCTTACAGTAACTCCATCCCCATCCAGTTGGTGCTTCTGTAACTGAGGAACCATGTCATTAGCTGGTATCCAGGTGCTGACACTGTCTATAAAAGAGAGGGCAAAGTCCTGAAGAGATTCCAGTTTCTTACTCTGATCCCACTTCATTCATTCATATCATTCATTCATTCATCTTTCTTGTTGGGAAGTTAGTTTTCTTTTTAAATGTTAAAAACATACTTGATACTGACAACAGTCTAACTCTGTATGGTAAGAAAAAAATCCCCAATACAAAACATTAGATGTCATTTTAACACTTATTTTAACACATATTTTTTTGTAAGTGTGAGGCAAGTGATATGTAACCTAATTTCTTAGTTATTAAGACTTATGGGTGAGGGGCATTTTTTAAAACTTGCATAACCAAGTCATCTGTTTCTAGTCTTTGTGCTAAGCCAACCATGACCTGGCTGTAGCTTTGGAGAGCCCTTCATTGGAACATTCAAGTGCGTACCCAACTGAGGATCCATCTATAAACAAGCCAAGCTGGAGGAGCTAAAAGGATTTTTTCAAAAACCTGGCTACACTTAATTGGCATATTAATCAGACTCAGAATCAGAATGCTTTATTAATCCCAGGGGGAAAATTGTATAATTGTACATTAGGTGACTTATTGGCCAATAAAACTGTCGTAAATTCAGTAAAACCATTATGTAGAACATATAAACCATATATAAAGTATTCCTTGTGAGAAACATTATATGTGGAAATGTGATATTTATGTCACTGGGCATTGAACTGAGATAGATCAAGAAATGACAGCAAAGGTCTATCTTCTTCTCTCTTTCTCTTCTGTGCATGCCAAACCTCTAGAATGTGACACTGTGTGCAGCGAAAGAGGAATTAGCAGCAACCTCTGGTACAGAAATAAACAGACTGGAGTAGCAGTGGAAAGGAAAAGACAGATAGATAGGCAACAGCATGATATAACATTTGAACCTGTGCTCAGCCCAGATGGTCTGGTCACTCTCAACTCAGGAAAACATTTAGCCAGGGGACATTTATTTTTTAACTATGTCAGCAGTTTTCTTTTGTTTGACAATTGTAATGGATAAAAGTGAGATTTCATTTGAGAGAAAAAATGTGATTACTTAATGTCAAAGTGTCAGAATCAGAATGCTTCCCAGGAGGAAATTACATAATTGCATCTAGGTATTTTTGGCAGGTTAATTGTTACTGATTCCCTGCAGTCACAGGTAAAAGTACGCTATATGGACAAAAGTATTGGGCAACACCTCTTACTTATTGAATTCAAGTGTTTCATTAAGTCCCATTACCAGAGGTGTATAAAATCAAGCACTTAGCTATGCAGTCTGCTTTTACAAACATTTGTGAAAGAGCTCACTAAATTAAAGTGTGGTTCTCTAATAGGTTAAGTGGTGAAATTTCTTCCCTCCAAGATATTTCATGAACAGCTGTAAGTAGTGTTATTGTTAAAAGGAAGAATTTATGAACCACAGCAACTCAGCCATGAAGCAGCAGACCATGTAAAGTTACAGAGAGTTGCCGAGTGCTGAGAGTTCATTAACAATCAATAATCAATTTAGATGAATTTGGATGAATTTAGTGTGGAAGAACTTGACCGGCCTGCATAGAGCCCTGACCTCAGCCCCATACAACGCCTTTAGAATGAACTAGAATAGAGATTGCAAGCAAGGCCCTTTTATCCAGCATCAGTATCTGACCTTACAAATGTTCTGGATGAATGGGCAAAAATTCCAACTGTTATAGCTGGAAAGGGGGGACCAACTTTATATGAATATCTGTTGCTTTAAAATGGAATGTCATAAAAGCTCCTGTAGGTATAATTTGTAGGTGTCCCAATATTTTTGCCTATATAGTGTATGTTTTGACCTACACAGTTTGCTGACACTCTATATCTCCAGAAAACACAGAGGCATTAGGCATGGCCCTGAGGGACCGTTCACACATTGAGGATACACTGCGATTGACATCTGCTGAACCCTCAACAGAGTTCTCAGGTAAGACACATATAATATTAAAATACAACTCAGATAAGAATTTTCCTCTTTAAAACTCCCTTAAAACACATCCCCTTGACCAATAATGGTTTCTTCAGCAATCACATTTCTATGCTGCCCATTCTTTCAATGTCTTTCAGACTTTTCCTGCAGAAATAATGCCTGAAGTCATATCAAAGAAATGCAGCAGAATGTTTACAGCTACTTTGTCAGTGGAAAAGAAAAACAGATGCGTTTGCATGCAAATGAAAGGAAGTTTGGAACAATTTTGGGGGATTTTCTGCTGAAACTATTCTGGAAATTGCTTCCTGATGTCTGGGTCCTCAGGCCTTTATGTCAGTGTGTGCACTGTATAAAAGTGTATGTGTGAATGTGTACAGACGTGTCTTAAGGGAAGGTGATTAATCAGTGCAAGTGCGTAACTCTGTCCTCAGCATAAATAGCCTCTCTGTTCTGTTGAACCAAATTGCTTCATTTCATTGAGGCCAAAGAGCTGTAGCAAAGCCAGCTGCTTAATCACCTCAGATCCAATAAAATTAAAGAGGTGGATTCATCATGTACAGCAAAAGCAATTAGTGTGATCAGTAACAGTAGCAAGAACATTAGTAATACTCAGTTCAAAATGCTTTCTTGTCATTATATTACAATCATTGCAGTCCCGTTTCTCTATGCTTAACTCCCTCTAGGTGCAATGAAGACACTGCTGAACATCTACCACAAGGCCATCAAGCCAGTAGAACAGGCCTTCAAGTACAATGAGCTCAGACAGCATGAAGTCACAGGTAATTCAGCTTTCTGTGGAGTTTAACTGCACATAAAAAGCATTTACAGTTTGTAACAGCACAAACAGGTTTTACAGCCCCACATTAGCAACATAGGAAGAAACTCTAGGTCATGATCTGTTTATGGCAGTTTCTTTAAAGTACTCTCTTAATTACACTGTGGTAAAAATCTGAATTTCAGCTGTCTCCCTGTGCTGGCCAGGCATAATTTTGTTGTGAATGTGAGTCAGACACCACAACTCTGGCAAC
Source organism: Etroplus canarensis (assembly GCA_015106775.1). Taxonomy (NCBI): domain Eukaryota; kingdom Metazoa; phylum Chordata; class Actinopteri; order Cichliformes; family Cichlidae; genus Etroplus; species Etroplus canarensis. The sequence continues at coordinate 3,259 of VUQH01085413.1, forward strand.
TAGTCAAAAAACACACACACGATGCAAATACTATTATTGCAGATACTACTTCATCAAATTCCTTTTTCATCCATTTACTATCATGTGTAAAACCACAGAAACACGCTTTACCCACTTTCCTTTATCAGTTCACATACAAACAGTGTCTGCTTTAATAAATCTCAGCAGTACAGAAACTTTGAAATGTAAATAGTCATAATTAAAATGAATATGGAGCCAAGATCTGACATTATTCAAACCAGGCACATGGAGAAGCACAATAAGCACTCTGTCTGCCGAAATTTAAAGGGAACATTGTGCAGGCCAGGCGCCCTGCAACTTTGTTCCATAGCACTTGAGGGCATGGAGTATTATTTATGCTAAGGAGCAGGAGCAAGACTTCACACTGTGCCATGTAACTCTGGAACGCCTTGTGGTGGAGAATGGAAGTACATGATTGCAATTGAAAGGTTTCTTTTAAACACCAATGCATGAATCACAGAATGATGCACCAAAGACTGTTGTATTAATAGATTCTGTTCTTTGTGTTCTAAGTTTACACTTTGGTGTGGCATCTTAGGGGGAGCCTAAATGTGCTCAGTGCTTTGATTTAAATTTCCCTATTCATTTTGGTATTTCCTTCATACAAAAAGCCAAAGACGCCACTAGAAAATAACCATAGGGGATTAACAAAACTTTAAGTGGATATCTTCAAAACATTTCAGCATTCTTGAAAATTTTTGTTGACCTTTGTTGATCTGAATTGAAGTGTCAGGGGCATATACACACCGCATACTGACAAACTGAACAACCACTGTGTGGTGTGGCGATACAGGCAGGAGTTATGGTTGCAGCTGTGCATCGAGAGTTCAAAAAAACTTACATAACAGTGTATAGAACAACATGCATGAGAAATTTTCTTTTAACTGTTTTTCATGTTGGTTCACTTTCTCTTCAATCTTCTTTTTCTCAGATGGTGAGGTCACATCCAAGCCCATGGTTTTGTTCCTGGGACCCTGGAGTGTTGGCAAGTCCTCGATGATCAACTACCTGCTGGGTCTTCACGGCACCCCACAAGAACTTTACACAGGTTCACACAGATTATTAGTTTGTCAGTTGTCAGTCACAGCTGTCACCCAAGAATGTAAATCACCAGAGTAGCAATGAATAAACCACAAGTTTAATCAAGTTTGCAACCTTGAGTATCTGCCAAAAATAATATGAATTTCATACTGGCTTTTCCCTTCTCTTAAACAACTAAGCTGTTAGTAACACATTTATAGTTTAGGCCAATGGAAAGCATCTCTGGGCCAGCATGGTGATGCAGTAGTTAGTATCATAGCCCCTCAGCAAGAAGATTAAGGGTTTGAATCTTCAAATCGGCTGGTGCCTTTCTGTGTGGAGTTTCCATGTTCTCCCTTTGCCTGCCAGGTTTCTCATAGTCCAAACACATGCGTTTTAGGTTAATTGGTGAGTCTAAATTGGGAACAGTGTGTAGTTCTGTGTCTCTCGTAATGTCAACTGGAATAGCCTCTAGAGGCCACACAACTCTTTAGAATTGTACAAGTGGTTAAGAAAATTCATAGATGGATTGTATTGATTTTTGTTAGTATTGGATTGATACTTATACTTAGTATTGAATCAGTCCATCCCTAATCAATTCAACATTACTGGTGTGCTTTGTAGTTACACACAGTTTTTGCAAAAAATAATGTTCATAATATTATACATCATGTTGAAATTTTTATTAGCCAAACAGACTAAACATATCTCTTGATGAAGCACATTGTAGATTCTCTTTATACTGTTGTGTTTAAACCTCTTAAGTGATAATTGAACTGTAAGTAGGACGAATCTTAAAATACACAAAATGATTTACCAATATCAGCTACACAGCAATATCTATCTTGAGTTTGCTAACTTAAGTATTCATATAGACTACATTCACAATATAAATGCTTTAACAAAAAAAAACTTGGTATTTGGTTGCTGAAAAAAGTATACTGGACTGCAAATGATGTAGTGATGGTGTATGCAAGAACCATTAATCTTTTTTTAAAGCTTTAATGAAAACAACAAAATCATCTTAATTATTATAGATTTATAGTAAACATTAGCTAAACATCTCTTCTTAGTACTGAAAATCATACATTGGAGTTATATCCTTAATTAAAGCTTAATTTTGCATTACCACAACACATTTCACTTGTAACATTCATCATTAAGGTATTATTACAACCTACTTAAGCATTATTTAAAAGTATAACCTTATGAATACAGACACATACCATAATTTTTCATCTCTCCATCAGGTGCTGAACCTACTACCTCTGAGTACACTGTCATAATGCACGGTGAGAAGTTTCGGACCATAGAGGGCATCGTCATGGCTGCAGACAGTTCACGGTCTTTCTCGCCTCTGGAAAAGTTTGGCCAGGGCTTTCTGGAGCGACTGGTCGGCATCGAGATGCCTCACAAGTTGCTGGAAAGGGTCACCCTTGTGGACACACCAGGCATCATTGAAAACCGAAAGCAGCAGGAGAGAGGTAACTGTTATTAATGGAAGAATTTTTCTATCAAAGCAGCAGATGTTAAGGTATTCATGCTTTTTCCATTGTTTTAATAAATAGGGTTCTAATTAAACACAAAAAAATGTAATTGCAGACTATTGGCAGGGTGACCCACTACATTGGCAATTCAGCACTGGTTTATAAAGACATTTGTGAAAGTGGAAGCTCAATCACAAATCAGCCAGTCAATTACAAATCACTAGACTTAATCCAGTAGTATCCACCTACACCTACACAGTGGAAGGCTAACAGTATAATGAAGCTGTATGTTTCGCAGGTTATTTAGGCTGTAATTAGTGAGGCAGGTGTAGTGGTGGGGAAGATGCAGAGAATAGAGGTAGTAAAATGGGTGAGTTTAAACACCTGAAGTCAGCCATCCAACGCAACAGACAGTGCACAAGGGAGGTGAAGAAGAAAGTGCAGGCAGGGTGGAGTGGGTGAAGAGGAGTGTCAAGGGCGCTTTGTGAAAGCAGGATAGCAGCAAGAGTGAAAGGGACAGTTTACAAGATGGTAGTGAGACCTGCTATGATGCATAATTTGGAGATGGTGGTAGTGCCAAAAAGACTGTAGGCAGAACTGGAGGGGGCAGAGATGAAGATGTTTTCATCCCTTCAGATTTTCACTGGGAGTGACCAGAATGGACAGAATTAAAAACACGTACATCAAAGAAACAGCACAGGTTGACCAGCTTGTAGACAAAGTCAGAGGAAAGGTTGAGATAGTTTAGACATGTGCAGAGGAGGGATAGTGCATATACTGGATAAAGGATAATGAAGATGGAGCTGCTAAGCAGGAGAAAATGAGTAAGACCATATACAAGGTTCATGGATGTAATGAATGAAGATATGCAGAGTGTTGGTTTCACATAAGAGAATGCAAGAGATGGGGTGAGATGGAGGCAGATGATTTGCTGTGGCGACGCCTAAAGGGACCAACTGAAAGAAGATGCATTTTTAACTGTTCTACAGAAAGCAAAGAATGGTTACCAAAAAAATACATTGTGCTTTTTCACACTGAAATTGAAGTTCCCTTGAAGGTTATTGACCTAAAACATCTCATGTAAATGTTTTTTCTTTTTCTTTTTCTTTCAGGGTACCCGTACAATGAGGTATGCCAGTGGTTCATTGATCGAGCTGATCTGATCTTCCTGGTCTTTGATCCCACTAAACTGGATGTGGGAGGTGAACTGGAGATGCTTTTCCAGCAGATGAAGGGCCGCGAATCACAGATACGCCTTATTCTCAACAAGGCTGACAGCCTCTCTACCCAGGATCTGATGAGGGTCTATGGAGCCCTGTTCTGGAGCATGGCACCACTGATTAATGTCACAGAACCCCCTCGAGTGTATGTCAGCTCCTTTTGGCCTCAGGAATATGCTGCAGACACCAACAGAGAGCTGTTCATGAAGGAGGAGATCTCTCTGCTAGAGGACCTCAACCAGGTACAACAACTTCATTAGTTTTGGTTGCTAATGTTGCTTCTTGCTGAATTAAATACCATTTTCATTTAACCTAGCCAAACTTTATTTTTAAGAGTTCACTATGGAAGTCTTTGATTTATATTTCAAAAAATAACACACACACCAGCTCATGTGGAATAGATTTTTGGGTGGCATTTTTGCCTTTATTAGACAGAACAATGTGGAGAGAAACAGGAAAGTTGGGAAAGACTGACATCCTGGAGATGGCCTGGGGCTCACTCAAACTCAGGGCCTTGCAGAAGGGCTACAGCCTTTGGTATATGGGTCACCTGCTCAACCAGGTGAGCTGTTGTGGCCCCCATGTGGAATAGATTTTTAGGAAAATTACTGTGTCTAGGCTCTGACCTCAGTGTGCCTCACAAGGAAACATTCAGTTCACATTAGTAGAAAGAAACTAAAGTTAACTTACAGGGTAGAAGTGGGACTTTTGAAGCACTGAAAGCAGTGAGTAGCAGCAAAGCTTTAAAATGAGCAGTGTGACAGCATAAATGCAAAAGAATGACCATATCTACAAGGGAGACTAGGATGCGCTACAATAAGAGCAATATGTTAACCAATTTCCCCCCTGAGTTTAATGAAGGATTCTGAATCTGATGTCAAATTAAGTAATGTGGTAGTGGACTTAAGTAGGGTGAGGGCTGACAGGCTTTTGTTTTCTTTGTGACAAAATGTCTGCTCTTTCGTTCAACAACACTGGTGATAAATATCACACCAAGCCCTTTATAATTATATCACTTTTGTATCAATTATTTTTTAACCCTTGCAGGTGATTGAGAATCAGATGGAGAACAAGATTGCATTCATCAGACAGCATGGCATCCGTGTGCGCATCCACGCCCTACTGGTGGATCGCTACCTGCAGACCTACTATGAAAAGCGGGGATGGTTTGGTGACCCCTATGAGGTCTTCCAGGACATTGTCAATGACCCTGACAAGTATTACATCTTTAAGTCCATTCTGGCTAAGACCAACGTCAGCAAGTTCGACCTGCCTGACAAGGAGGCCTACCAGGACTTCTTTGGAGTCAACCCGGTTTCCAACTTCAAGCAGCTCTCCTATCATTGCAGCTGGACTGGTGGCTGTCTGCTGGAGAAGATAGAGAAAGCCATCTCTTACGAGCTCCCAGCTCTTCTCAGTAGCGTTAGCAAAAGCACAGATGTGCCTGCTACTGCGAAGGCAGCACCAACACCAACGCCCCCTCTCCCTGGTACCTGCAAGGGTCCTGAGTGTGAGGAGAAACCCAAAAACCGCTGGAGGAGGCAGTAAGATGGAGGAGGCAGGTGCAGAGGAGAGGAGAGGAGACAGACGGCAACCGCAGCCAGAGGGCTTCCCCACTGTTATGGTTTGCAAGACGGGCTAGGGGAAGACTGAACAGTTAGAGAGAATGACAGAAAGAGGATAGAAAATGTGCAGTGATCTACAGGAACTGGAATACCTGAATCAGAGCGTACTTAAAAGTATTTATTAGTGCTTGTATGTGTCTTTATGATGTATCAAACAGCATATGCATCCAAGTGGTATTCAATTATGTAACTATTCAATAATAACAACTTTCTGGTACACATATTTAGTATATTTGACATTTAACAAAACAGGAGATGTAACATTTTTACACAAACGTTTTGACTACAGTTTGAAGTGCAGCTTAAGGTAAAAATTCAAAAGAGGTATAGCCACCTTTCTACCCGAAGCCAGTACTGTCTGCAAAATGTGCCAACTGCTTCCATCATGACATCTAAAGGGTGATTGTATGTCACAGCTTTCAAGTTTTTACATTATTTATCTACTTTTCTTTTCATTAAAAAAGTCACTGGAAGTTACTGTGCTCCTCCAGTCATAATGAATCCTGCCACTCTTAGGTCTTTTGTTCGCAAAGTCTCAAGATTCAGTGACATCTGCTGTGCTGTGTTTATGGCCTCTACTCACCTTAATGTCCTAGAACCAGAATAGGTTTATATTAGTTCAATAAAAGAGAATGGTGCTTTTGTTGTGTATTAAAATGTCCCTGAACCACATTAGGTCGCTAAATTTTACTACACTACTGTATACTGTACTGTACTTTGTCTCTATATTGTACTATACTATGTTCATTATAGAAAATATTTTTATTTGAACATTTCTTGTGCATTGAAACTGGAGTAACTGAAAACAACACTGTTATTCTCAAAAGTTAATTGTAGTTTTCTCTTTATGCAAGCTTGTATTTGATGCAAAAAAATGTGGCCTTTTCAGCCATCTGAACTGTTGCTAGTTTTACCTCAACACGGCTGCAGACCACATGGGCATTTCCTTTAAAATGTAATCTTTTTCTCATTCTTTTAGGTCTGTTTCTAATTGTCATTGTTTTGTGTGATTTCTTTTGAGTAAATACAAAAAATCAGAAATCATGCCTGCTTCCTTTGTGAGGCTTCAAAGACATTACTGATAAAATTACTTCCACTCTTCCAGCTTTGAAACAATGTATAATTCATATTATTTGGTTGTTTAGCTGCAAAATTTAGTGGGGTTTAGGAATACACAAGGTAAAAGCATCAGTTCTCATAACATACTGATTTGGATTGGAGATACTGTTATTCCAGAGAAAAACATTTTTCATATATAAGAGCATTGTAAGGATATGAAGCATGGCTGAATGTGTAACAGCTGAGCGAGCTCACATAGGACCAACAGACCGCAAAATATAAACTCTATGCTTATTTGAAAGCACTTGGAGAATTGCCTTTTGCAGTGACTAAAAGCAGACACCAGGTGGTGCTTGCATTCAATGTGTTACTGTTCACAAAGCACTGCACAGTGAAAATATAGTAGGAAGTTGAATTTCTTTTAATAACCTGCTCAGGTTTTGCATAAAACATATCTACATATTCTTAAAAATCTATACAGTACTGAAATAGTTCATATATTAACAGAACCTGACGCATTACTGCATTTAAGCCATAACATTTGGTGATACATACACACCTTAAAACCTGTCTGCTGATGGTTTGTCATGAACTTCTTGTTATTACTGTTATTGCTTCATGTAGGCTTAGGTTATTTCAAAGCAGTGTACACCACATGGACAAAAGTATCCGCCCCTCCGCACTTTTTTGCAGCTGTAACAGCTGAGAAGGCTTTCTACAAGTGTGTCTGAGGGAAATTTTATCCAGTTATCCAGAAGAGCATTTGTAAGACACAAATGTTGAATGAGAGAGCCTGACTCAGTCTCCTTCCTAGTTCATCCTAAAGATGTTTTTTGGGGTTGAAGTCAGGGCTCTGTGTGGGTCAGTCAATTTCTTCAACATCAAACTTATCCAACCATACCTTTATGAACCTTGCTTTGTGCACTGGGGCACAGTCGTGCTGGAGCAGCAAAGGGTCTCTCCTAAATTGTTCCCTCAAATTTGGAAGCATGGAATTGTCCAAAATTTTTTGGTAAATTGAAGTATTAAGATTTCCCTTCACTATGGCACAGTGCATTCAGACAGGTACCGTTCTCCTGGCATTCACCAAAACCCAGACTCATCCATTAGACTGACAGATAGAGAAGCATGCTTCATCACTCCACAGAACATGTTTCCACTGCTGCAGTCCACTGGCAGGGTATCTAATACCACACCATTCAGTGCTTGGCATTGTGCTTGGTGATGCATGCAGCTGCTCAGCTATGGAAACCCATGCTATGAAACTCTCAGCACACAGTGATGTTAGTGCCAGAGAAGGGTTGGTAAGTGACTTTTATGCAAAATGTGCCTCAGGACACTGTGACTACACTCTTTAACTTTGCATGGTCTGTGACATAGTGTCTGAGTCACTGTGGTTCCTAAGTGCTTCCATTTTGCAATAATAATAATAATAAAAATAATAATGATAAGAAGAAGAAGAAGAAGAAGAAGTATTACTACTAGGAAGTACTAGGAAGGAAGAAACTTCATGAACTGATTTGTTGCAAAAATGGCCTCCTATTATAGTACCACATTTAAATTCAGTGAGCTCTTTAGAATGACCCATTCATTCACAAATGCATGTAAAGGCAGACTGCATGACCAGGTGCTTTTGTACACCTGTGGCAATGGGATTAAATGAAACACTTCAGTTCAATAATTCAGAACCCAATACTTTTGTCCATATTATGTATTTTAGTTCAGAGTCATTGGCGGTATGGAGCAGATTAATGGACTGACTTTGTCAGATGCCACGAGCAAGGCAAAAAACGTCTTTATTGCAGGCTTTTCAAAGTCAGATATTTAAGGGCAAACCTTTACATCAGTGGAGCTTGCAGTTTGCTGTCTTCACCACATCTTACTGTGCAGAGCCACTTCAACAATGTTTTCTCACTCTTCCTGTCTTGCAACTGACACTCAAGTCTAACAAAAAAGATTCATTTGCAATATTGGTCAATATGCAGTGATATCCCGTGTTCATGGTAGAGTGTGAGCCCCATGTGCATATAAATGCTACACATTTGTGTCTAAGCTCATATTCTGGGCACAGTCTGTGTTTGCTGTGTTGACAGAGGCACAGTGACAGTGTAGACTTATCAGCAGCAGCTTTATCAGCTCTTCAAACAGGCCTCTCTTGTAAGCTCTTGAACTTAAGCATGCACACGCCACCCACATGCCATGTACACATACTCTAACAATGCACATAGGGTCACTTGCTTTATGGAATTCAAAGTTAAAACATTAATCCTTCTTTAAAGATACGCACATACACTAAATCAACATAATAAATGTTTATTACCTTGTTTATCATCTTCCTAGTCACCTGGTACTAAAAACCTCAACACTTTATTCACTTTATCTCCAGTGTATGCAATGAGATACACACTAACAATGAATACATTTTGATACTTTATAGTTACTTTGGAGGTTCATCTGCAAGCTTACCGCAATTAATTTCTTCTTGCACCAAGGGTCAACCATGTTTCCTTTTCCACTGATATTGGACATTGGACTTCATTATATAATTTGACATACTGTAGTCATTTTGCATGGTGTAAATTTAAGCCTGTTCTCCATCTCACCCTATCTCTTGCATGATCTTCTGCGACACCAACCTTCTGCACGTCGTTCTTCATTACATTCATTAATCTTATTTGTGGTCTTACGCCTTTTCCCCTGTCTGGAAGCTCCATTTTTAACATGCTTTGTCCAATATATCCACTATCAGTCCTCTGAACATGTCCAAACCATCTCAACCTTTCCGCTGACTTTGTCTACAAACTGCTCGACCTGTGCTGTTCCTCTGATGTACGCATTTCTAATTCTGTTCATCCTGCCCACTCCCAGTGAAAATCTCATCATCTTCAACTCTATCCTCTCCAGTTCTGCCTACAGTCTTTTTGTCAGTGCCACCATCGCCAAATTATGCATCATAGCAGATCTCACTATACCATCTTGTAAACCTTCCCTTTCACTCCAGCTGCTATCCTTCTTTCACAAAGCACCCCTGACACTCCTCTTCACCCATTCCACCCTGTTTGGACTCTCTTCTTCACCTCTCCACTAGAGTTTAATGTAGGCTAATAATAATAACAACTTTTTGAACTTCTAACTTGAAAACATTGCTCACCTCAAGTTTTAGTCTGCAAACACATCAGGTGTACTTGAGTGTAGTGCAGACAATCCAGATCCAGAAAATGGAATTTCCAGCAAAACAAAAAAGGAACACTGCTGATAAGAACATTTGAGCATGTAGCATATAGTTCCCTGGTGTAACTGAACTCAACTGTTTTATTTATCAGTTATGTTAAGAGTTAAAAGCAGTTATTCATTAATATGTAGCAGATCTCCATATTAAAAAAACAACCAGGAAGATGCCGTTTTACTTATTGTCTTAAAATTTTTAAATATTTTCAGCATTCATGTAGTCCTAGTATGGTAGATATATACTTTAACCAGTAGTGATTCCAGAGTCTTTTGGGGCCCTAGGCAAAAATTCACAGGGGGCCTCTCCAGCTAGTGTTCATCACCATTATGCTATAAATAATCTAACTGTATAAGTGTTAATTCTGTAACTACTAGCTTCTACATGACTTATTCACACTGAGGCCTGAAGACCTGGATATACTAGACTCTTCTGGTAGCTGTCTAATGTTAAATGCCAAAGTAAACAAAATAAAAAAGGGTAAGTTATATTATTCAAGTGTCTCTCCCCCACAATTAAAGTTAGACCATCAGAATTTAGTTACTTAGCATTATAGTTAATCCATATTACCTTCTCCCCATCACTGTCATGCGTTTATCCTTCTCTTCTTTTTTCTTTTATCACTCTCATAAGAATAACTCATCTTCATTTATTTTGAATGGCTTTCCTTGTTGTCATTATCTTTGTTTAAACGGAATCATGCAATAGGAGTGAGTGGAGTCCGGCAGGGCCAACTTTAGGGAGGTCAGGTCTCTCCTACTGTCATTGCAAACTCTGCATATTGCCACTGCTGTAGTTTAAGGTCTCAGCAGCATTCAGGTGCTCCCCACTGGCATGGGGCCCCAATCCGTTGCCTGTGTTGCCTGGTTGGCAGCAACACCTCTGAGTATAGTTAACTATCAAAGGTCAAGGTTAGTGATTTTTTTTTCAAAAAATTTAATACCGCCTATAATCCTGATATTAGGCAATTATAAAAGGCACACTGATAAGTCTATGGCCATTGCCCTGCTCAGCCTCTCCTCCCTCAATACTAACTTTTTTCTTTCAGATTTCAGGAGTGGTTTCAGGTGTGCCAGAGGGTCAGGCATGGCAGTTTTCTAATCACCTTCAAGTTCTGCAAGCATATATATCAACTCCACCACAGTGCCAGGTCGTAGACACTGCTACCTCATTTTTTGGCCTGCTCAACCACTGACCCCTGGACCACTCCTGCTTATAAGGAGCCTTCTGGATTCCCCCCAGCTCTTTTTCACACCCTGAAATCCCTTACTCTTGACTTCCTCCTTCATCCCGTTTCTTTTCACTCAGCCATCCTCAATAAACTTGTTCAATGAACACAACTGTCTCTGCTTTGTAATAAACCATCTAAACTGCTGCTCCTCTGTCCTGGTCTGTGCGCGGCATTTGCGTTTTTGCTTGGTCCTGACAATCATACTTTCTATTCTGTTTCTACCTGTAGTCTGTATAATTTCTACTAGCAATCACTAGCTATGAAATTGATATGACTGGCTAAATTAGATGAAAACTAAGTAGTCATAAAAATGATGTGTAGCATGTTACTGAAGCAATATAACTAAATACGTTAATATTTTGTTTGGTTCTTTACAAACTTGAGAAGAAAGTTTTTGATAAATTAAGTGACACTTTTATTGAAATGGCAGTGCCACAGACTATACTTGCTATAAACTTTGCATGACAAATGTGTTTACTTTTATTTACCTGTCTCTGTTGGACTTTTATTGTGAAAACCCCCTGCTTTTACCCAACTTTAAATGTTTTACTCTAACTTACAAAATACAGTTCGTGAATATTTTTTTTTTAGTTATCCTGTTGCCAGTCTGTAGCTTTTAGTGGTATTATAGCTCTTCTGAGCAGGGCAGCGTGGTGGAGTTTTTAAAACATGAACTGTTTTACTTTCTTTGCATTTCTTGAAAAGCAGGACCGGAAACCGTATTTTTAAACCGTGGCTTGCTTTACACGCTCCTCGGTCTTAACCAGCACCGCCACAAAACAGCCGGGGGAGAGGATTTCGGTCACAGCGGAGACACTGTCGGCTACAAGAGAGAAGATACCCCGCTGTATATGTTTGTATTTATCCCCCGACTCCAGCAGAGAGCTTTACCGGGGGGAGGGTGGCACCAACGACGGACGGAAGAGGACGCACCACAGTCAGAGCGCACAGTGTTGTGTTTGTTGGACACACACATGCCAGCGAAAACTAGTGCCATCCAGACCTGAGGAATTGCTGGAGAGTGGAAGACACCGCTGTTTGGTGGGTGCTTTTTCCCTGTTAATCCCACCGAGGAGATTCGAGGGTTTCCTGCGTTGCTCTGGGGATTTTCTCCTTCTTTACTCTGAGGGAATGCGAGGAGAGGAAATCCAGCCTCAGCTCCAAACACCCAGAGACTCCTAACTGGGTCTCCTCTTCAAACGCAGGAAATACGGCCTGGGATAAAACTTTGGGAGCTTTTGGAAACGAGAGGGGCGGGGGGGAAGAGCAGGACTTGTGGCTGGCGATTTGCATGCGTTTTGCGACTTTTTATTTGACTACAGCGTTTTCTTTTGCATTTGGCGCCCCTGGCTTTCTGCAGGAGAGGTAGAACCAGGGGGGAAAAAACATTAAGATCTTACGCGCCGTCGCTGTTGTTATTTGCAAGAGTTTTGATCATCACTATTTATAGCCCAGCCTGTTCCGACCGAGGGTGTTCCTCATAGCTGTATGTTTTGCCAACTGCGCGCAACAAGTTGCAGACACTCCCAGCAGAGGCGAACCTACGCTAATTCGGGCCAGCGGACGGTCGCCTATTTTCTGCTCTTCTCTTTTCTGATCATGCCTCTCTGAATAGCGCACACCCCACATCCCCGAGCCCCTCTTTGGAAGGCAGAGGGGGGATAAACGGTGGAGATCCGGAGAGGGAGTTCAGGAAAGGACGGGGCTGGATCCGTGGGAATAGGCCTGCCTGTCAGGCCTCTTTATGATCAGGGTTTTGGACTGGACAGCGCTCCAAAATAACTCGGTCTGGAATATTTGCAAGAGCCCGATGGAAAGATGAAAGGATGTGTGGGAATAATAAATGCAGATCCTTAGCAGACTGAGCCATGCATGGCAGTGGAGGTAGTGGAAGGTAAAGCCGCCTTCATTACAACTATTTAACTTTTTTTTATTTTAGTCAGCAGAATTAACACTCTCCCCATTATTTCCACGTTTAGTACCAGTAAACTTTAAGGGAGAATAAGGTTTCCTGTTACTTTTTTATATAAATTAAGCTCCTATATTTGATTCTTTCTAATAATGGAAATCACAGTGTCTGTGTCTTTTTATTTTAGCACTGCTGGTTCGTAACATAAGGCTTGATTTTTTTTTAATAGGGGAAAAAAGGAGTGTAAAGGTCTCAGTCGTCCCGCATGCTGTGGAGATCAGAGGGGACAGCGTAACTTTTGAAGCCCGGCGCCTGTTGACTCTAAATCTGCTCACACACAATGAAACCCCGGGCTCCGGTGCTCTTTTTCCACGCCAGCTGTGTCATTTCGGAATGAGGAAAGCTGTAGGGATTTTTTTTTTCCCTTTCTTTTTCCTAACGGGTATCTAACTGTAATGAAATACTGCGCACATTCAGAGGAGGTGATTTCCAGTCATGTAAAGCAGATGCATCACTAAAACGCTCCTTTCCGAGAAGGATGTTCTGTTCGGGAGGCAGAAAGAGTGATGACGGCGGAGAGAAAGCCGGGCTCCTGCCCAGAGCCTCTTTGGGGAAGGATACACGCAGTGTGAGCGCTGACGCAAAACCGGGGCCGGATAATGGACTGCTCGAGAACCTGGAACGGCGCGTTTCGTGTGAGTGAGTGTGCGTGCGTGTTAAATACGTGTGTCCCGTGCTCGCCATTCATGCGGTGTGATTATTCCAACGAACGCCTCCGCTTTCTCTCCCCCCTCCGTCTGCCGTTTTTTTGTCACCCCCATCACCGCCGCCCCCTCCCCCTCTCCGCGTGCCACACGCGCACACGTCTAACTGCCTGAGACGTCAGAAGATATAAAGTGTTCATATTTAACACCTCCATAACCCCCCCCCAGTCTCTCACACCAGTCAATATGGCCACTCTGCAACACCACCGGCAGCTTCTTATGCACGGCACGGAAGTGAGCTGCGAGTCCAGCGGGGACGGCGCCGTGACCGTGCGGATAACCAACAACGCGCCGCGGGCGCACCAACACGAGCCCCTGAGGGCTGCCAGCAGCGGGGGAGGAGGGGCTGTGAATAAAGTGAACCCTAACCTCCACAAATACAGCATCTCCTCCAGCTGCAGCTCAGCAGACTCCAGACCAGCTGTGATCTCTGCTGCCACTAAGCGCAGGAAGGCGCCGCCGCTGTTTGAGCGCTCTGCCGCCCAGTGCTGGAACCCCAAGTTCGACTCGCAGATCCTGGAGGAGGCGTGCCAAGAGAGGTGCTTTCCTCAGACACAGAGGCGGTTCCGCTATGTCCTGTTCTACCTGGCAGTAGCAGCCGTGCTCTGGGGGATGTACTTTGGGGTCCAATGGAAGCGCTGCAAGCCCATGGACTTCCTAGCCCCCACAGTCTCCTTTTTGGTCTTACTAGTGCTCCTCTTTTTGTTTACGTTCACACAGCCGTACACATGGCTGTACAACCAAACCTCCTTGCTTCTGATAGCTGTTACCTTTGCCATCACATTAGCTCCACAGATACAAACTGCTGGCTACACTGAGCTGGAGTGGGCTGGTGGTGGGAATGCCTCATATCTCTCATTGGGCAAAGTAGCACCATTTGAAACCCCTTGCATCTCCCCCGTGGGAACCTTTTCTTTGTGCATGGAGGTGCTGTTGATTTTGTACAGTGTCCTCCATGTCCGTCTATATGCCTCCGTCATGTTGGGACTCCTGTATTCTGTATTATTCGAGTCATTAGGATGGTTACCATTGCTTCATAGGACTAATGGACAGCTGTCAGGATTGACGGGTTCAGGTTCTGATTGGGAAGAAAACACACTGCGCTGGCTGGGACCTGCCAAAGCTCTACTCCACTTGTGTGCCCATGTCATTGGCATCCACTTGTTCATCATGTCGGAGGTGCGTTCTCGCAGCACTTTTCTCAAAGTGGGCCAGGCTATCATGCATGGCAAAGACTTAGAGGTGGAGAAGGCCTTAAAGGAGCGTATGATCCACTCAGTCATGCCGCGACGAGTCGCAGATGAGCTGATGAAGCAGGGTGATGATGAGGGTGGTGGTGAAAACTCTGGAAAGCGATATTCCTCTGGTGCCTGCTCGGCCTCAGCCGTTTCAGTGAGTGGTGGAGGGAGTGGTGGGGCTTCACAAGCCCAGAGTGTCACAAACCCCAAGAATAACCCTCACAACAATCACAAGCGCAAAAAGACCTCAATCCCTCGTGGGCAGATAATATTTAGGCCTTTCAACATGAAACGTATGGAACCTGTCAGCATCCTCTTTGCAGACATTGTGGGTTTCACAAAAATGTCCGCCAATAAGTCTGCACCAGCCTTGGTGGGCCTTCTTAATGACCTGTTTGGACGTTTTGACCGGCTATGTGAATTAACCTGTTGTGAGAAGATCAGTACTCTGGGTGATTGCTACTACTGTGTAGCAGGCTGCCCTGAGCCCAGACCGGACCATGCCTACTGCTGTGTAGAGATGGGCTTAGGGATGATCCAGGCCATTGAACAGTTCTGCCAGGAGACATGTGAGACGGTCAGCATGCGTGTTGGAGTCCATACAGGCACCGTCCTGTGCGGGATCCTTGGAATGAAACGCTTTAAATTTGATGTATGGTCAAATGATGTCAATCTGGCTAACCTGATGGAACAGCTGGGTGTGGCGGGAAAGGTCCATCTGTCTGAAGCCACTGCCCGATTCCTGGATGATCGTTACCAGAGAGAAGATGGCCGTGTTGCAGAGAGAGCCGGGCAGAGTGTGATGGAGAAACTGAAGGGTAAGTGTCCGTGAGCTCTGATTTCAGTGAGTTCTTTGCATGAAATTGAACTGTGTTACAGAAATTCAGCACAATCGCAAAACATGGATCGCAGGTTTTGAAATGCAGCTACACCTCTGTGATTGCTTTAAAAGATAAATGTGCAATTTAAACATTTGCAGTAGGTTCATATTCAAATTTAATTGAGCTCGTAACATTCATTGAATTTGGAACAAAAAGCAAAACACTACAAACATCTGATAACAAGAAGAGGAGGTCACTGCATTTCAATAAACTCATGTATTTACAGGCGAAAGGTTGAAAGCCAGCTAAACTTGTGCACCATAGCACTTGGTCAGCAAGACAGAGTGGGGTCACTGCATGCCTAGACAGCACTAGAAGTTGTTGTCTGACCAGTTATTCCTGTTGCAACAGTCTACCAGCAGAAGTGGGAGATCAAGCTTCAAGACTAAGAGATTAGAGCACCTGGAAGAGAGACGTGTTTTGGTTTCTGTCGACTGGATATCATTCAGTAGTTCATAGTAGTCAGTTGATGTGTATTTCCTGTATGCAGTATATTTAACTGAACCACTGCAGTACATTATAATCTGCAACATATGGTGCATTCAGTACATATTTTAATGTCCTGTTGCTGCTCAAGGACACATATTATCTTCTCTATAAATACCTTAATTATTGCCACTAATGGTTTTGTGGGATAAAGGTGCTATTTGGGAGCACGACTCTGCAGATTTATTTTGAAAGAGAGAGGCTTGTGTCATTGAGATTAGAACCTCTAATCTCCAAAACCAACAAATGGATTTGAAATCCTCGCTACAGACAGGCAACTTGTATAATAATATCGTAACTTGTGGCTCAGGGATGACAGGTTAAGCATTGGCATATACAGCAGAGATGGCTTAGATGTGTGAGTGTGACTGACACAGAGGGCTAGTTTATTTGATCAAGCATTTCTGATGAAGTCAAATAAGGTCAGACTGGCTGCACAGATCAGGCATTTCTTCTTTTATTTCAGAATCAGAATCCTTTATTAATCCCAGTGGGAAATTGCATTAAACACAGTTTTGAACCATGCAAAAATCTGTTTTGTAACTTCCATAGGCTGCTTTTGTTTTGTTTTTTTTAGAGCTCTCAGTCAGTGCGGTGTTTGCTGCATATTTCTGACTGTGTTTGGGATTTGTTGTCGTGGTCGGGCAGCATGAGCTGGAGATAACAGTTGATAGTAGCAGGACTGGCTGGCTTTACTGTTCTGAGGCAGGTATTCTGCTGGATTCCTCTGGATTAAACAGGTGTTCATCATATTTACCCACCACTTGGATGAAAAGGGGTGCGAGGGTGGAAAGACTAGACAGAGTCCGGACATATAAGAAATTTAAGCTCCTGTTATGCAGCCTGTTCAGTATTTACAGGGCTTGAATAAATGAAAAATTGGTTTACAATTTGTGCTTAGTCAAAAAAAATAGAATTTATTTATATATAAAGTCTTTTTGGTGTCTCTATTAGGAATCTATTAGCAACTAATACTGTGTTCTTGGCAGTATATTAGTACAAGGTGGGTGCAATAGGTAGCTTGGTCATTTATGAGGTGAAAAATAAACACTGATTGTTGTAGCCTCTCAAATGCTAATACTCAAGCCTTTTTTCTGCTGCTTTTGGTTATATTAAATCAGGACTTTTAGAACAAATATAATTATGGATTTCTGTTAAACTCTTTGTTAAAAATGATAAATTGGGATAACATAATACATAATCACTTAATATACTTTTTCCTGTAAACTCGCATAACCACACACACGCATGCACGCACGCACGCACACATACATAGTATGTCTCAATACTCTGAGGGAAGCAGCATCAATGGAACGAATCTCTCCAGCAGGGAATTCCTTGTGGGCTGTCTAAACTTGGGTTGCTTGTGAAAAGAGACTGTCTGTTCTATTGTCAGGCCTTATGTCAGAGTGTATTCACACTTGGCTCTAAATGGTGCCATCACTCTCTATTTCTAGACTGGAGAACAGTGACAAAATGAGATATTGACAAGCTGCCTTTGTTGAAGGAGAGAAAAGTGTTGAATAGCGTCTAGTTTCCTGCTGAAACAGAAACCCACACTTTCTGACTCAGGGAAAGAGAATTAACAGTTTGCTTCTGTTGCATAGAGAAAGAGGGGTTAATGTTGCTTTTTTGAAGAGAAATGAACTAAAGCCCAAACTTACCTGATTATTGAAGTGCGAATACTTTTTTTAGGGAGTAAAACAATTATTTTGATTTATTGACAGAAATTCTTTCTATGTTCACCAATACAGCATGTCGGTTAATTGAAAAAAAGAGAAAATGGGGAGGCCATTGTTTATTAACTTTTCAGCTTTGTATTTCACAAACTAGTAAGAAGCTTAATGAGTTAATGCTGTTTGACTGTACACTGTCATCCGCTCAACTGTGACGCATACTCTGCTACATGTGCTGGACACAGCGCGAAGTGTATTGTAAACACAGGAGTTGGAGCTGCTTAAATTATATTGGTTTTCATGCATGAACTTCAGATAATTCTGAGACTCAGTTCAGGATTATTTTCACAGAGTAGGAAATAGTCAGCTTAATATGCGATTACATTAATACAAATACCCTGTGTGGTTTAGGGAAGGACGGAAGGATAAAATGGGCAGGAAACGCTCACTTGCTAGCAGTAAATGCACCAGATGTTGCACCTTTGCACATCCTTTATCACACAGACTTTATTCATGGAAGCGGGCAAGTTAAAGACCAGAAAATTGGACTGCATCTGACATTTCATTTCATTTCAATTCAGTTTTAGTGACATTACACCAGTTCACAACAAAAGTCTCCTCAAGGCACTTTATGCTGTAAGGTAAAGACCGTCCAGTGTTAGAGAGAAAACCCCAGCAATCAGAAGATCCTCCGTGAGCATGAACATTTCCATTTTCATACACACCTCAGCCTGTCCTAGTAAAGTTCAGAGCTGAGTGCACTTGTGAATACATGCGTACTATTATATATGTGGGACTAGAAAAGGGACATGGCTTCAGAAAAATCAGTATGCCACTTTTTGTTGAGATAAACAAGTTGTCTAAATTACATATCGAATGATGCAGCTATTGCTTTGAGTAGGAGACTAGTTGACTGCTGAAACTGTCAAAGACAGGTAGAAGGAAATGTCAAAATCAGTGAACTAATTGATATTTTGCTCATCTGACCATTGCACTGATGAGCTAATTCCATGGCGAGGTAGATGTCGTCCATCTGTCCATAATTAACAAGAATTGCTACTCCTGCTAGAGTATTGGTCAAAATCTAGTGAAACTTGCACACATCTGATGTATCTTTATCCAAATTCAAGGTCAAGAACAAAGTCATAGTTGTCATTTTACAGGCACTTTTTCTTTTTCACAAGAATTACTGCTCCTAAGAGTATTAGTTTGGATAAAATGTTTGTAAAATGAGTTTTCCCCTCTTCCATCTACACATGAATGCTGTGATTAGGTTTATTTATGGCACAGTAATATCTTAAGCTAGGTCAGGGATGGCCAAGCACTAAGGTCATTGTCCTGTTAATGACTGTTTTGGAACCTCTTTGACAACTCCTTGGATTTAAATTCTCATTAGTTTATGCAAAAAAGCCAACCAATTTTAAGAAACACTCACCATTTTCTTTCTGTATCTCTCGCATTACAATAACCTGTGAATTGTGGTACTACGTCATTGATGTTCTGGTTGTAGCTGTTCACCGTAAAATGATTCATTTACCAGAGATTTGTTAGGCTGACAGAATTTTGTGGGTTTTTTTTGTTCACAACGTCTTTGCCTCTGATGACAGACTGTCGCAACTGCAATAGCCAAGTTTTACCATTTGGGCTTATTTCTTAATTTATTGTGTCGCTACAGGCTCTCGGAGGATGTTTGCTCATATCATCTTTATCGTTGCCACTGTCGCTAAGATATCTTTTTCTTGCAAACTACTTATTGTGTTATACTGTGAAACACTAACTGAGCTGACCCGTTTCTCTATTGTTATTCACACACTCACATTTCAAACACATAAGCCCAGTCAGTTCTTGGGTTTGAAAATAGGTTACAGAGTAGTTATTAATCCCCAGTACCTTTAATCTCAGGCAGTTGCGAAACTGAGATTTTATGATGTCAGTTCCCCTTGTTTGACACCATCAGTGTTAGCATGAGTGATTAGTTCTGTGTATTTCTTCAATGACCTGTCTGTTAGCTCAGCTGTCTTTCTCCCCTTTTCACCCCTATTTCAGTGTCGTCTTCCCATTCATGTTCCACATCTCTCCCTTTGCTTTTTCTCATCCTCAGTGTGTAACACATTCATTGCCTCAATTTCCCACCTGTCACCCTGGCCTGTACATGTGGTCCTGTTGTGTAACAGTGCTTTAGTGCTGTCTGCTGTCTGTCTGTCTTTAGCCAAAGCTTTGCTATAGATCCCTCGCTAGGCATAGTGAGCTGGCTCAGGTAACATGCTTTCATTCATCCTCTTTTACCAGTCCCTAAATACTGCTCACTGTTCTCTCCTTTACACATTAAGAACCAAGCCTACTGAATTTTTTTTATCACTTATTGGTAGGAAATAGTAGTTATTCAGTACCTGTATCAGAAATGGAGTTTGTGTGATGGATTGTGATGGATGATGCAGCTGCACTCTACATAATGTTATTTTCAGACTAGCCAGTCAGAAGTTTGAACTATGAAAATATCTGACATTTTTGTAAAATTAAAACATTATGATGAAACTGCTTTATAAGGTAAAGCAGCAAAAAAATAGAAAGAAAAACACAAACTAACATAAACCTGTGTGAAAGTCAGCATATCACTAACAAGTTGGACAGCAGAAAAAGCATTCCATTCTATTGCCAAGCATGTTAGTCAGTCATCACTAATTATACAGTGCTAAACAAATTTATTAGACTGGTGTCCCGTGTAGTGTAATGGTTTGTGCATTCGCCTTATAAGCGAAAGGTCCCTGGTTTGATTCCAGGTGGGGACATTCACCATGGAGGGTTGTGTCAGGAAGGGCATCTGGCCTAAAATTACCAGTGCAGATTAATCCGCTGTAGTGACCCCTTTGTGGAGAATAGAAGGGAGCAGCCAAAGGTTTTAAACAAATTTATTAGACTACCACCCAATGTAAGGTTAATACCACAGCTGCCTTAAATTAACAGCATTGGCAATCACCAAAATTATCTTTATATTTATGTAATGGTTAATATACCAGTATGTAGAAACTCTGTAACTGAAATGGTACTTTTAATGTTAAAATATAATTAGTATTATTATCCATGTATTTTCAAATTTACTTTTTAAATTTTTTTTTAACAAAAAAACAGAATAAAGGGTAAACCACATTATTATTTATTGATTAAGATGTCAAATTATAGCTTTTTACTTGCATTCCTGACAAGAAAAAATAGTTTTAGTGGTTGAATGTTGTGCTTGATTAATTTCTGACTTCTCAGAGAAGCCCAGTTAGCCAGCTCAAATTTGTGTATAAAAAGGTGAATTCAGTTTGAAAATCTTTATTCCTGTTCAAAATAGTAAAACCCAGAGAACTAACTCAGGAAAGAGTCTGCATTAAAGCACTTCATGATGCTGTATGGTCTTTCTTGTTTTTATGACAGGTGGTCTAATAAATTTTTCAAGCACTGTATGTGCTTTTATCAATTAAAAATTGTACACATCAGTTTCTATTTAATTTCAGATATCATTTATTTCTATTTACACACAAGACAAGACAGCTCCAAATTTTTCAGTAACTTTTCATTCACGCCTGTCAGGATTTTATTTGTGTAATGTGTTTCTTTCCTGTCCGTCTATTTTTTCCTAATTGAGCATTTTCATACTATTGTTTGTGGTGTCAGATTTTATTCACATATTTTTCTTCCTGTAAGATGATTTTCACATCCTTAATTTTTTTGCTTTGCCTTGTATTTAATCTTGCTTGCATCGCTGATTGCTCTGGTTAAATGCTTAAATCTATCATCTCTAATACAGACATCCATATCTCTTTTAACTTCATGCAGATAAACAGTCATATTTCACTTTAGGTGGTGAGGACTGCACATTTCTGCTCTGGCTGATTTATCTACTGCGCTAATACCTTTTTGGGCTTCCCTTGTTGAATGTCTGTCTCAATTTTTACTTTACAGTGCAGTATAGCAGCCACTTATATATCTGCTAGACACTCTGGGCCTTGAATTGTTCTCATGGCATTGTGGTGAAGCATTGGCACCTTTTCATGGTTCAACCTGCATGTAAAGAAATTGTGTGTATAATTATTTGTTTGTTTGCACATGCATACGTGCGTGTATGCATGTGACTTTTTCTTTACATGTGTCTGTACACACATGCACGTTTACAAACTGGTCCACCCTACCCTTGCATTGAGTTGCAGTAGAAAGTCCATGCCCTCAGGCTGATTAGTCTGTGCTAAATCAAATCTGTCACCAAAATATGCAGTTGCAAATGGCAGATCTATAAGCATACCAGGCCAGCCTCAGGGTGTCATGAGGCTGGCCGTTTCTATTTTAAATGATATTTGACCTCAGCCACTGTTTTCTTAAGGTAGAGGTAGCTGGTTTACTTTCAGCATTTCTGTTAATCCCAAATCTTACAGGTTGGCGAGATCATTTTACTGTGAAAGCCACCATGCACCTCCCTCCTCTCTGTCCTCATGTCTTTCTTTGTTGCGGAAATTTCACAATCTGGACATTATCAGTCACTATTCATACGCACAGTGATAATCTAAGGGCTAAATTTCACATAAGTACATTTAAAGGCTTGTTTGTATGAATGAAAAAACAAGCTTGTCTTGGCTAATTAATCATATGTAATCTATATGAACTCCATTTAGCTGCTTCAGTTTATACTCTCACAGCTTACACTGGGATACCGGAACAAATCGGAACTATTGGTAATGGTAATCGCAATGGCTGAATTTTTCCTAATATAACAACATTCTCTTCTGTGAAAGTGGCGTGTTCTGTGAGAATTTGGAGCAGTGACACTTGCTGACTGATCAGCGCAAAAATGTAACAAGAAAAAACAACAAAGAAAATACTTGAGATATTGTTTGACATTAAACATTGGAGTTGTTAAAAATGATTTATAAATTTTTAATATGATTCAGAGATCATAAAAATCCATGGATGAAGTTGGCTAAGTTAACGAGTATTTGCACAAAGGAAACATGACAGCTGTGTGGGTGAAAAGGTATTTTATGTTTGGATTCTGCAGCTGCTGTTTCTGAGCTCATAATATTGGGTTCAGATGTTTTATTTTTTTTACAGCACATCAGGAGGAAGAGATTGATCAGAAAAGCAGACACAAAAACATACAGCAGTGATTTTATACTTGCTGCTACACTATAATTCTGTTCTACAGATCTTCACCTTTCCTTTGGAACTGCACAACTGGGCTGGCTAGTCAAACAAAATGTGCGTGTGTCTGTGCATGTATGTATGTTTTATAATAAAGATAAGACATGACTGATCAAAGTCTTTGTGCCTTAGATACACAGATGCACGTGTATTGTATGCATCAATTTATCACTTAGGGTTGAACACAGACTGTTGAAGTGACATTAACAATTTTCATGCTTTCTTTGTATGTTAATGCTTCTCTTTTTCTTTTCCTCTGCTTTTCTAGCGCTCTCTCCCTGTATTGTCACACATACCACCTTTGTTTGTGTGCATACACTATATTTCTGCTTTCCTTAAAGTTGAAGGTAACACCTTGTATCTGGCCAGAGATCAATATATTTTCTGTTTGCCAGCAGTATCCAAAACTAATAGTTTGAAGTTACTTTCGTTGGTGGTCTTGCAAGTGGCTTTGTGTATTTCTGTCTGGCTGTCACTTTTTATGATAACATTGATGAATGAAAAATTCTTTACAGTAGTGGTAGGACTGAACACAAGATAACAAAGGAAAGACCAGGGAGAATTTTACTTGTGAGTGAGATTTTTTAATAAAGTTAAAGAATATTTTTGGGCTTCCAAAAGCATCTTTACTGCTTATGTTCTTACTCTAGATGTGGCAAATGTGGCAGGCAGTTAAGGAGGACCGGGGCCACGGTTTATCGTTCCTTAATCATTTTTCATACTGAACTTTATGGTACTTGATGGTGGTAACATACTAGTAAAAACAGTTTGGACTGAATTCCTGTAGCTTCTCCGACTACTAATCCACTAATGTCATTGGCAGCGGGACTGTTTTGATACTTTTGTGCCACTTTAGTGAAGGAAATGAGCTTCTCCCAAAGCACGGCCTTTAGGAGGGTCTCAGAGTAGAGCCACTGCTCCTTCACGTTGAAAGGAGTCAGTTGAGGTCGTTCAGGCATCTGACCAGAATGCCTCCTGGACAGCTCCTAGGTGAAGTGTTATGGACATGTCTTACCAGGAGGTGGCCTTAGGGCAGACACTGGACTTAGGACACACTAGAGAGGTTATATCTCTTGACTGGTTTGGGAATGCCTTGGTGTCTCCCTGGAAGAACTGGAGGAGGTGGGGTCTGGGGGTGTCTGCTTAGATTTCTGCCCCTGTGACCTGGGCCCAGATAAGCAGCAGAAAATGGATGGATGGATGGATGGAGTCAATTTGAGATGCAGTATATAGATCTCTAGTCTATAGTCTGTTCAGCTATGGTGACTGTTGCTGCTTTTGCTTCAAAATAATTATGTTTATTTGAATAAGCTTTGAATTACAAAACATATCACTTCAATTTAAGAAATTTCGATTGTTTCAATCTCTGAGTTGCTCTCAAACTGGGGGTCAGGCTCTCCTGGGGGGCATTAAGCCTCAATAGACTGTATATAATATGGCGAGCAAGGGGTGTATTAGACTGAAAACCCAAGGACACTGTATGAATTCATACAGTCAACTAGTACTAAAGCATGCCCTGGTTTATGAGCTTTATGATCTACAAAATGGACATCATGCTGCGCAGAAGAAGACTTGAACCTATTGACTCAGACCATAAACTAATTCTGATAATGTTTACTGAGCTAATAAATTAAGGGAGAGGTAGAGGAATGTTCTCATAAACTTCAATGCAATTTGGCTGCAGAACTGAACTTCTGCACTGGCTTCACTTTTCATGCATGGAGTCTTAAGTCCAGTATGTAAAAGCCACTGCAGGCAGGGACAGGGAAAATAAGAACCAGGTGAAACTAAGTTGAATAAATGAGTTGGCTGACACTATCCTGCTGACTTTTAGTGCACTCAAATTCAAATTGAATTCTTTGTTATTGTTAATGATTAAAAAACAATTGTGGAGAGATGGCATGAACTTTTTGTGAAAATGAGATGAGGCGTGCCAGAAAATTTTTGAGAACAACTGGATTAGTCATTAAAATAAACGATGGACTGGATTCAGATTTGATGTATTATTCATCCAGTTATTCATATTAAAACTTTGATTAGTTATTAGTCTATGAAACAGAAAGAAGAAGTTCTCAAATCTGGGATAAATAAAGTATGTCTTATTTTATCTCATAAACCAAATCTATTACACATTGATGTTTTTATGACCAACCCTTGTCTAACAATTTTTTGACAAGGCAACTACCATTGAAAAATAGGACCTTGTATTGCACACTTAAAAAAACAAAAAACAAAATAAAAGATGACGTTTAATAGGTTTAATGAAGTTTTAAAAAGTATGAAAACATTCGAAGATAAAAAGCATTACCGGTGTTATGCTGCTTGACTCTCCATTGTTACACATGCACTTATTGTCCAGGAGTGACTAGGAAAATGGTCTCCTGCAATATTATATTAACTACATCCTAATTCCATTATCATTAATGCTGTGTGCATCCCAGAGAGAGAAATGATGGTGTAGATCAACACTAAATCATAATATAACAGCGACTGTCAGTAGCTAATGAACCAGCAGAATATAATACGGACAGGAACTTTCTACAGATGGTCCGCTTTGTCTAGATTTTAATAGAAATAGTTTCTTTTTCCTCCTGTTGTCCACATACTAGCTTCTCAACGACCCCTATTGACACTTTCTGCCATCCTCTGCATCTGTCTCCTTAAATGGATCTGTAGCAACACTTACTTATTCTCTCACCCTGACAGCTGCCTAATCAACTTTCTATTATTCAAACAGTCCACATATTTCAATAGAAGTTTGTCATTTCCATTGCTCAAGAATGTCATGAGTCAAATGTGTTTGTGTGTGTTCGGTGTTGATAAGCGTGCCCAGCCCTGCCCTAGTCTGATTGCAGATGTGTGGCAAACATGAACATGCATTTATATTTTTGTGAGGACTCTTTAAAAAAAAAAACCTAGTAGCAGTAGTAAATAAACCTAATTCTAATCTAAATCTTTAAAACTGAGTCTTAACCCTCAGAGAGTTGTTTGAAAGTGGGAAAAGTGTATAAAATGCTAACTGGTTCTCAAAAGATGGCCATAAAAATGGCATGTAAGTGTGCACGCGTGTGCACACACACACACACTCTCTCTCTCTCTCTCTCTCTCTCCCCCCCCCCCCTCCCCCTCTCTTTCTTTCA
>VUQH01085413.1:29439-56983 GCA_015106775.1 Etroplus canarensis
CACACACACACCCTCTCTCTCTCTCTCTCTCTCTCCCCCCCCCCCCTCTCTAAATCTATAACTATCACATGAAGTCATGTGAGGGTACAGGCTGATTCACTAACCATCATTCTGTTCTATTTAGTGTTATGTTGGATACAAAGGTGTCACTGTCGTAGTGTTGGCTACAGCAGTAAAAATTTCTCAGCTTAAAATGGAGACTAACTATGTCAACATTAAGTAGAAACTGATAAAGCTGCCTTGCATAGACACAGAAATCGTGTCAAAACACAATAAAATACAGTTCTTTATCAGTTTGGTGGTTTGCTGGTGATGTTTCTATTAAATTCATACAGAAGCAGACAAGAAATGTGGGAGGAGACAGAGAAGGGATGATAACATTCATTATGGTCTGTGACTGGGTTCAAATCATGGATATCTTGGTTATGTGGTAGAAGTTTAGCCCAGCAGGCCATGATAAGTTTCTTTGCCCTTTTTCGGTGCTGTTACTTTGGAAAAATACTGGATAGGTTGAACTATGCCTTGTCATGGTCATCCCTTTCACCTGCTGGTCATCAGATGTTGGATTGCCATAATAATTCACTTTCTGGGGACAAAGGCCTCCCTGACACACCTGCTGTACTGTTACTAATTGACCAACTCCTAGAGAATGTATGACTAAAAAATACAAAGGTTTAATGTGTGTATGTTAGTCTGTGGATCAAGGCTAGATCACGGACATTTGTGGACTTTCATTTTGGGTTTGCATGTGATGCAATAATATGTCCCATTTACCTGCTGGTTATTCTGTACTTCATGTGTATTTCTGTAATTTGGGAGCTATTTAGAATTCCACATTTGCAGCAGCTGTATGTTTCAGTTTGGCGACATCGCAGTTGCCTCTACTGCCCTGTGTGTGTGTGTGTGTGTGTGTGTGTGTGTGTGCGCCAACTACAGTTTGCTGGAGTGGTGCTGTGTTAAACGGCTTGTTCTGAATAATAGATATGGAGCGCAGCCCCAAGTCTGTTAAAAAATCCATGAGCTTCCGTTGCACTAGTTCATAAAGCTGAAATGCTCATGAGAAAGAAAGGGAAAGAGAGTTTATAGCCTGTGTGGGGAACGGGCAGAATAAGATTTGGGCAGTCACATCCCAGATATGTCAAGGCATGAGAAAAGAATAGGAGACAATGACTTTGTTCACATGTTTGCCACATTATAGGCAAGCTTTTGTGTATCTTGTTTCTTTTTGGTGTGTAGAAAGTCCTTTTTAAACATCACAGCTGCAAAGAAAGCACAATGGAATTAAATGCTAGCCTTTATAGTTTACAGCATGTAAATGTAAGTGTTTCACTCACTTAACACTTTAACTCCCTTGATATGTTAAGAAAATGTATATAACCTTTATGGTTGTAATCTTGACCTACATCATTTAAGTAAACTCACAATCAAAAGTGTTTGTTCTCTATGTACATAATATATATGGGTAAAGTCTTATTACAAAACATAATGCAGAGAAGAAAGATTGGTTTGGTTTTGCAGCTATACTCACATACAAAAACGTTTTTGCTGGACTCTAAATAGTCATGTGAAAAACGAAGCACGCCTCTTGATTTAGTAGCTTGTAGAACCACCTTTAGCAGCAATAATTTGATGTAATTGTTTTCTATATGTGTTTTTTAGCTTCTCTCACTGTTGTGGAGGAATTTTTGCTCACTCTTCTTTCTGTTCATTAGGGTTTGAGGGCATTCATTTATGCATAGAGCTCTTAAGGTCATGCCACAGCATTTCAAGTGGGTTGAGGTGTGGACCTTGAATGAGCCATTGCATCACCTCAATTCTTTTCTTTTTCGTCCATTTTGTAGATTTGCCTGTGTGTTTAGGATTATTTTCTTGCTGCATGATCCATTTTTGGCTAACTTTTAGCCGTTGGACAGTTAGCCTCACATTTGTCTCTAGAATATTAATATAGAGGACTACAGAGGTATACAGAGGAGTTCATGACCAACTCAATGACTGCAAGGTACCCAAGTCCTGTGGCTGCAAAACACGTCTAAATCATCAGCCCTCCACCACCATGTTTGACTGTTAGTATGAGGTGTTTATGTTGATATACTGTGTTTGGTTTTCGCCAAACATGGCACTGTACAATATGACTAAACATCTCTGCTTTGGTCTGGTCTGTCCCAAGGATGTTGTTCCAGAAATCTTTGTTTGTTCTGATGCAACTTTGCAAACCTAGGCTGTGCTGCCATGTTCTCTGTATAGAGAACATGCTTTCTCCTGGTAACCCTTCCAAACAAGCCATGCTTGTTCCACCTTTTTTTAATTGAACTTCTGTGCTAATTAAAATGCTAATTGAGGCCTGTAGAGTTTGAGCTCTAACTCTTCTTTTTTTTGCAATTACATGGTCTGACCTTCGGGTGAATTTGCTGGGATGCCCATTCCTGGGAAGATTGTGACATTGTGTTAACACACACCTGAATGCTCCAGACCAGCAAATTGCCAAAACATCTGCTTTTATAGAGGTGCCCATGCTTGTTGATGACCAATTAATCAAATGCATTGAGTAATAGCACCTGGCTGCTACTTACCCTCTTAATTCCTATGGAAGCAGTAAGGAGGTATTTAGTTTTTCACAGAAATGCATGTGGTCACAAACCAAAGCCAAATGCCAATACCACATTTCAAGGCTCAGATGGCAGTAGTTAATCAGTGCAAACCTCATTGTGGAACTAAAGGAGAGTCAGTAATGTAATTTTTGGGCAATACGTCAGTTGAATCAGGATATATTTTGTGATGAGTGAAACTATTTGAACTGCTGTTATTGCCAGCAAAAATAAGACATAATATATCATCATAGATATAGCTTTCATGGAAATTCATTTGTAGAGAAAAAACAGACTAAAAACTAAAAATTAGAAGATCACCATGTCATGGTCTTGCATTTTTGTAGTTTGGTTTTGGTGTGCTTTGAAGTTTCTTCTTGTTTCCTAGCTCCTCAGGGCCTCTTTGCATTCTCAGTTGTCATCTGTGTTTACCTCCTTTGTTAGTTTTTCATTCCCTGTCTCATGTAGGTTTAGTTCCCCAGTGATTCCCAGCTATGTTCTTGTCTGTTGTCAAGTTGTGCTTGTATCAGGTTCTCTGTGTTTTCTGTTCCTGTTTTATTTTGAAGTCTGTTCAGTCTTGTGCATTTGTGTTCAATTACTTCCTGCCCCTGATTGTTGCCACCTGTGTTCCTCTCCCTCCTGTTTCTTGTCTGCTCATTAGTCTGTGTGTATTTATACTCTGTCTTGCTTCAGTTTAGTGTTGTGTTGTTGGTGTTTGTTCACCACAGCAGTGTGTGTGTTTTGTTGGTTTTTCATGATAAGTGTTGGACCTTTTTCTAACTTTGACCCTGTGGCAAGAATAAAGCCTCTGTTTAGTTTAATCTGTCTTGTCTCCTGGAGTCCTGCGTTTCGGTCCTCTCCTCACTCACACCTAGACATGACACACAAAAGTCTGTGGCATGTATTGTCAGTCCAACATGAATGCCAGATTCAAAATTCATCTCAGTCCTTTCAATAGTGGTTGATATTTTTCAGACTGCTCTACAGAGCCTCATTGCTGACCTGACTAGATGTTGTTTCTTATAGGTTAAGCTATGGACAGAAGCATTTATCAGCCTTGAGTCTTACTGTATTTAGACTTTGACATTGCAGCCCTATAAGGTTTGGGACAAGATATTCTAACTCTGGCAGTATAATTAGTAGAAATAAGTTTTAACAACAAAAATATATTTTTGTGTCTCTGCCAACTATGTTTGTGAGAGCATTTGGGTAAAATAGACTTGCCAGCATAATTTTAAAATTATGATATGAGCACTTCACAACTCATGAGCATGTCCACAGTAAAAAATAATTTGTCATGGAAAACTAGTATTTGTAGTTACACTTAATAAGAGGTTGTCTGTAGCAAATTTCTATCAATGAATTATCTGTTAAATGAAGGACTTTATGTGATAGGTGTGGCAACTTTTCCTTAACCTGCCAAGTTCAGTGAATAATTTCCTCTGTTTCCCGACATGCCCTTTGGTCATAAAGAAGAAGGGACTTGATAAGTAAGACCTTCAGAATTAGTGTAAGTGAAAGGTGCACACGTTACTGAAGTTATTGATTACATTATCGGTCCTTTTTTGTCTTGGTCAATTAAGTTTGATTTTAGTGGTGAATTAAGCAACTTTGTATTTAATTGATGTGTTGCTGTAAGATAGAAATAAGACCTTTATTAAAGGAAAAAATATACTTGGTGCTTCCAAACTTCTTGATTTAAAAAAGATTGTCGATATCTGGTTAGCACTGTTGCCTCATAGCAAGGAGATCCTAGATTTAAGTCCAGTTATAGTCCTTATAGTTTGCATGTTCTGCCTGTGCTTGGATAATAAAGGTTTTAAAAAAGGAATATACTGCTGGACAACAGAATGGCAGTAGTCCTTTAAACACGTCTTTTTTACTTGCATTCAAAAAACCCATATCAGTCAAGTCTTACTATAATAGGCATGTAAAGTGCTGTTCCTTGGTGGTCCGTGGAAAGAGAGAGTTGAGCAACATTAGGGGGAAGAGAAGAAGAGGGAGGGAAAAAAGAGAAGAGCAGACTATTTTCTGGTCATGACCCTTTCCCAAGGATTTCCCACAATCCACTTTTGGGTAGCAAAGTAGGTGTGTGTGTGTGTGTGATTCTACATTGTAAATCCGTGGCGTACAACAGAATGATTCACTTTCATACACACTCATTGTATTAATTGAATGCAGTTCAAGTGCATTTTTACAAAAAATATGTAGTGTAAAGCCTCATGAGGACAGTGAATATCTCTCCTTATGCTGTGTGTGTTTTATGTTAGACTTAACTACCACACCTAGTTTTAACTTACAGAGATGGTATGTGGTACAAAGTACATGCCTTTAAGAAAGTAATGTACTGATGGTCATCAGTTTCTCTTTGCAGCAAGAGCAAGGCTGGTCATTTCTTCCTCAAGGATTTTCCTCCGCTGCTCAGCAGCAACCTCCCAAAGCGAAATTCACAGACTCTGTGAAGTGAGACACTTAAATGCCTTTTAACAGCTGTGTGTGCGTGATTGTATGTTTATCAGAGTGACGCAGTGGCAGTTGGAGTGCGTCACTTTTGCTGTCAACCCACTGCACTTCATGCAACACACATACACATACACATTTGCAGGACCTCCTAGGGATAGAGCAAACAAATTGTGAGTGATGATAAAAGGATGTATGTATTCTTTAACCATGAAGTTAATAGGAAATCAACAGGGTTCCTGTTTCTCAGACTTTTACAATTCTTCCTTGTTAGATCAGTTTCTAAATATGCTACCATACCCTTGGGAGATGTGACAGAAGTCTTGTGTTTGACCAAAAGCCAAGAAATAACCCACTGACAAAAGCCCAACAGGGTCCCCATACATGCTTTATTGAATCCAAGCAGTGACATTTAAAAGATAAAAAGAGGTGGTGTAAAAGGCAAGAAATGTATGAAGGAGATGGAGAGAGTGAGGAACTCCCTGGACTAAAATGATGGCACAAAAGAGGGAAGGGAGGAGGTATAGAGGGATGGAGGGGAGGGAGGAATGGGAGGGTTTTTAAAGTAGGATCGTGTGAGAGCCTCATCCCTCGGTTCCATCAGCGTGTCCAAATATGGAGGCTTCTCGCTATTGTCGAGCCTTGTTCTCAAGACCCGTCACCGACCAGGGAGAAAACTGGAGGGTAGGAAAGGGAAGGGCTGGGAGGGAGAGAGTGAACAGTGGGAGAAAGTTGAAGGCAGATGACTGAAAAAAATGAAGGAACAAGACAACAGAGACAAGACAGACCAGCTATAAAAATAGGTAGTGAGAGGTGCTGTGAGACATATGGTTTGGCAAGACAAAAAAACAATAGAATTTGAAGTTTAATAGCAGCTGGATTATTGGAAGGTCAAATCTATGAAAAGGAAAAATAATTTTAAATCTGTTTTCAGTGCTGAAGTTGTTTATTTTCTGATTGTTCCAAGCAGTAAGATGAAAGAATAAGAGAACAAAGTGAGGTGGCGCTCAGAGAGAAAAAGAAGCATTACACTATTGCTTCCCTTAATTTGTCCTGTTCTGTTTGGGCTTCAAAGTTGTCTTAAGTTGCTTTAATGCCTAATTAGTTTTAGTAAATGATGAAGTGTCTCCATCTGTCTTCCCCCCTTTTTTGTATTTGCACACGTGTTCATGTCTGTGTGTGGGACCAGAGGGGAGTCAGCGACCTTCAGGTCATTGTTTTGATCATGTGGTTGGAAGTTACAATAAGTTTAAAGGTCCTTTGTCAGGAAGTAGAGAGTTGGGAATGGGATATCCCTCTGGGGATGGTTTGAAATGTCAGTTTTAATTTAAAACATGTACCCAGATGCTTTACCAGCAAAACTTTAAAGGAGGGCCAAAGTATGCCTGTTTGCGCACTTGCACAGATTTTTTGCAGCAAGTATATTCATTCATATATGAGTTGGGTTTTTTTTGGGAGTTAGTGTATGTTTCTATGTAGTGAAGGTGTGTATCAAAACTGTACAATCATTCATCTGTATGTATGACTGGGTTACAGTGTAAGAGCTAATGTGCAGAGTTGAGAACTTTGGGCCATGTGTTTTAACTGTGGTATAGTTTGTTTGGCCTATATGACATCAGAAGCAAAGTGAAAAAGGCCATCACAATTTATCAAAACTATATGAACATTCTGAAATATGTCTAACAGTTAAGCTCTTAAATATTCTTATTTGATTTTGATATAGTTATTTAGCATGTTAACTGATACATTACATACATTGTATTTCCATCACAGGAGCATTCTACTGGGATAAGGGCCCTCTAGAAGGACTGGTTCTTGATCCCAGCATTTTCACAGAAGGGACCCAGTTCTAAATTAAGTCCTGGGGAATTTATTTTACCCTCCAAAAAGTCCCTGCTCAAGGGTTAGTACTTTCTGAAAGCTGAGGAACTTTGGGGGGAGTACTGACCATTTCTGAGTGGTTGAGTACCTGTAGAATTTCAGCCAGTACATCTCTCTCATTTCATGGTCAGTCTTAGTATTTCATAAAATCTCTTTGCTTACCTAAAGATATACTGCAGGAATTTGTTAACACAAAATTCAGACTTGGCCCCCTACATCTGGTCAAGAAAGAGAGCAAGGGAGAAAGAGAGAGAGAGAGAGAGAGAGAGAGAGAGCTTTGAGCTAATGAATTAATAAAGAGAAGAAAGAGATGGAGCAGCATTAGTGCAAAAAAAGAAATCAGAAATAAAACATTGTTCTGTAGTTGTTCCATAGCAGCAAGTACAAATACAAATGCTTACACCTCCAAACAACCCTTCCTTATTTAAGTATAAGTATGTTTTGACTCCGCGGGAAGGTGTTGCTTTGCAATATTTTGTATTAGTGGTACCAGATGAAAAAAAGATGAGAGATGAGTGCTATTTCTTGTGAGGGTACAGTGTAGGGTAAATAATCCTTATTTACCCTACACTGTTCTTTTTTTGCAGTACATCAGTTCATCATCTGTCTGAAACAAGCTGATTTAGCCAACTTTGTTTTGAATTACTGTCTATCATAAGCACAGTTGGGCTGCTTTTACTTGTAGTCCAAGCTGTGTGCCTGCTATGACCATGTTAAGGATATCTGCTATCACTGACATCATACAGAGCCAAAACTAGAAGAAACTACCTGAAAATGAGTATTTAGAGCAGTCTGAAGCCTGAGCTTTTGGCTCAGTGGGATTACCATGTTTAATATGCGCGTCCACCATTTTAATAGGATGCACATATAATAGAAAACAATGAAAAAGCATGACAGGTACTCTTGAATGTTGAGTTATTTTACTAGTCATTTTAAGCATTAAACTAATGTGTTTTTGTGTGTCATTGTTAGTGTAAGAGAGTTGGGAGTGTGTTTTCAGGAGAGTAATTTTCTGGGTGTGCATGTGTGGTAGAGTATGTTTGGCCATGATGTGTATGGGCTTCAAGTGTGCATGTGGAATGTGATGACTCGGCTGTACTTCCTCTCCACTCATCCTTGTGTTCACTGATTGATTGACATGTGTGTATATTTGGGGTCATAACAGCAACTGTGCATGTTGTGCATTTGGCATGCATTTGTGTTAAAAATTTGGGAGATGTTTTGGAATATAGACTGTAAGGAACAAGAGCAATCGTACTGCATTACACTACCTTAGATGAGTCATACTCAGAAAATGACACCTTTGTGTGTGTGTTAGTTTGATTCATCCAGTTGATATGTCTCCCACATGCGGATGTTGCGTATATCCTGAAAAGGATGCACTCTTGGGGGATATGGTACATAAACTACACTAAACACTGAATAAACTGAAAACAGTTTGGTTATTTTAAGGATAATAAGTTACTCTTAACAGATGTGAACATAAAGTTTTCATGAGTGCTGTGACTATTGACATTAGGTGTCATTTGGTTGGTTATGTTGGAGTCCCCATATTGCAGTGGTTTATTCATTTACCTTACAATCGAAAGTTCTCTGGTTTGATTCCAGGCAGGGACACAAGCCTTCTCACCATGAAGGGTTGCGTCAGGAAGGGCATCGAGTGTAAAACCTCTGCCAGATTACCTATGTGAATCAATCAGCTGTGGCAAACCCTTGGGGAGAATACAAGGTAGCAGCAAAAGGTACATTTTGTGAAAGAAACTACTACTTTCTGTTTAAACGCTATTGCCATTGTCACTGTTGTCATACGCGGTTAGTTTTGACATAGTTTGTCATGAATATTTTCCTCGACCACAGTGGTACAGTTTGTCTTTTTCATTAGGATGCTATTAAATGTTATCACATTCTCAAATGATTCTAAACATCCAAGCCAAAGCCACAGGCATCTTAACAGTCTGTGACAAGAATTTTGTTATAATGTTTCAACTCTTTTATTTCCTTATAAAGAAACTAGTTTAACTGTGAGAGGGAGAGATTGCAGCTGAGTTGTTGACTTAAAACCTACTTTTCTGTGTTGTAATTTTTTTTAGCTCATCCAGTCGAAGGACGGATGATCGCCTAATGTGTCTTCATCCAAATTGTGCTCAAGGTCAGGGTCATATTTTTGGTTTTATGGGCACTTCTTCATTTTCACCAAAACTGCTGCTCCTAACAGTATTGGTCTGGATTGTAATGAGTGTTTTTATGTGACCCATTGGCATCTATACATAAATGCCATCATTAGGTTTAATAATAATGTCTTAATCTAGGTTAGGGCCAGTCGAGAACTAGGGCCGGGGCATAGCATCGGCTCCTGGCAGATGATGATAATAGGCCAAACATCTGGTTTGCCAACATGATGAGCTAATGTCCTGCCAGTTTGGAATGTTCCACTGTCACTATTCCTACATTTGCTATTCTTATTGTACTGGTACTTTTTGATGAGTCTCTTCTTTTAGATGGTAGACCTGCTGCTAATAGTACTGTGATAGCTTGAAATACCACTTTGCTACACATGTTGCATACCACTTATATCCTGCTAGATGCTGATGATCATGATCTTATTGGTCATCATGATCATGGAAGAAGTGGTCCTGTTGGTTGACTCCCACATTAGGAAGGCGTGGTTGGGGCCGTCCTATCACCATTATGCTAACATCAGTAATATGGTCAATGCCATGGCGCGCTGATGCGTTCACATATTTCAATGCTTTTTTTTGCCATGATTACAGCTGACCACGTAGACATGACACTCCTGAACTCAAACACTTTCATTTGGTGAACAAGATTAATTTGTCCTGTCTATCACTGTTTGTGAGCCTCTTGGTCCTCTCAATGGATTTTAATTCTCATTAGTTTGTGCATACAGCCAACCAGTAAAATAATTATATAACTGTTTTTCTGTACTACACACATTATATAAACCTGTGAATTGTGATGGCTCTTGAGCCGGAGGAATTACTACATCATTGATTTTCTGGTTTATAAAGGAATTATCATATATTCATCAACCCAGGTTCAGGCTACCACATATTCCGCTGGATGAACATATTACGAAATGCATGCACAGTTTGTGAAAGGGTGCTTACAGGTAAACTAACAATTCTCAAAAGGCCACAATGAAGTTCATACATTTTTACCAGAGACCTGATCACCAGCTGTTGATTGGACCGTGTACAAAAATAAACTGTGTTTTAACTCTTATACATCAGATGATGTTTGATATTAATCTTGTTCTTTTGTGGAACAGTAAGTATTTTTTAACCCATTAAAAAGTTTTTGGAGAAAGTAGAGCCTTGATTGATATACAGATGTAATTTTCTGGTACAACAATGCATGCACAGAGTTTAAAAAGTCCATAATTGAAATCTTTAGCGAAGGTTTACTTTGGAAAAATTATATGCCAAACGAGACGCGAAGAATAAACCTTAAAATTATACACCCCT
This sequence comes from Etroplus canarensis, assembly GCA_015106775.1. Classification (NCBI taxonomy): domain Eukaryota; kingdom Metazoa; phylum Chordata; class Actinopteri; order Cichliformes; family Cichlidae; genus Etroplus; species Etroplus canarensis. The sequence continues at coordinate 39,851 of VUQH01085413.1, forward strand.
ACTGATGTCATCAACTTTTATGCTTGTCTCATGCTATCATCCAATTTAGGTTGGACAGGTTCTTCAGTCTGATAGTATATGGCCAGGTGTATATGACATGAGCATTTTGGTGTTCTTGTATGTGCTTCTAGTATGGGTAACTGTCCTCAGCTGAACCCTGTGTGCTCCACGCAGCTGGTCTGAATAAATCAATAAAGCCCGTTGAGCTGCACTGAGACTTAGAGTGCTGGTGTCAGTTTCTCGCAGAGTGCTGCCTTTAAAAATCCTGTGGACGATCAATACAGAGACACATAGTAACACAATGTATTTGGAAAGTTGTGGATACTCATGCTTTTGCACCCATTCACATAAACATTAACCTACTGCGCACTTAAGTGTCAGAAAAGTTCAACTTTTCAATGTCTGTTATGGTATGCTTTTAACCACCCTCAAGGTTTATTTTAGAGTTTAGAGCACGCTGTTGTCAAAGTTAGAAATCTGAAATGGAAGAAGACAAGGAATGTAGGTTATGCCAGGCATTCTAAAACTCAGTGGGCTTCAAAATACTCTGGGGTTATTCCTCTGCCTTTACAATCATGTGTGCCATTTGCCATTGCCTGTTTTGCTATCTTGTCTACAAACACAATTCCAAAAAGTTTGAGCTGCTGTGTAAAGTATAAATAAAACACAATGCAATGATTTTCAAATCTCATAAACCAATATTTTATTCACAAGAGAGCATAGAAAACATTTCAAATGTTGAAAATGAGACATTTTACTATTTCTTGACAAATACTAGCTCATCCTGAATTTGATAGCCGCAACACATCTTAGAAACTTTGGACAGGACACCAAAAGACTGTAAAAAATAAGTTGTACTAAAAAGAAAAAGCTGGAGAAACATGTTGCAATTAATGAAGTCGATTAGCAACAGGCCAGCAATTTGACTGGGTATAAAAAGAGCACCTTAGAGGGGCAGAGTCTCTCAGAAGTAAGGATGGTCAGAGGTTCAGCAATCTGCCAGAAACTGCAACTAAAAATTATGGAGTAATTTCAAAATAATATTCATCAAAGTAAAATTGCAAAGACTTTGAATGTTCTATCATCTGCTGTGAATAATATTATCAAAAGATACCAAGAATCTGGAGACATCTTTGTGTACAAGGGACAAACCATTATTGGATGCTTGTGATCTTTGTGCCCTAAGGCAGCACTGCATTGCAAACAGGCATGCTTCTGTCATGGAAATCACTCTATGAGTTCAGTAACACTTCCAGAAATCATCATCTGTGAAAACAGTTGGCTGTGTGCGCCTTACAAATTCAAGTTAAAGCTGTATAATGCAAAGAAGAAGCCATATATGAACATGATTCAGAAATGCCATCCTCTTTGGGCCAAAGTTAATTTAAAATGGGGTGAGGCAAGTGGAAAACTGTTCTGTGGTCAGACAAATCAAAATCTGAAATTCTACTGGAAATCATGGTTGCCACATCCTCTGGACTAAAGAGTAGCAGGACCGTCCGACTTGTTATCAGCACTCGGTTCAAAAGCCTCCACATCTGGAAAGGCATCATCAGAGCTGAAATGTATGTATAGGTTTTAGAGCAAAATATGTTCCCCTCCAGACAATATCTTTTTAGGGACGGCCTTACATGTTTCAGTGAGACAATGCTAAAACACATACTAAATTATTACAACATCATTTTGCGCATCATGAAGCACAAAATTCCACAAAGACCCAGGACTGATGAGCTACTGGAATCCTATATCGGGCAAGAATGGGACAACATTCCTCTCCCAAAGGTCCAGCAGCTGGTCTCCTCAGTTAGACATCAGTGGTTGTTGATAATAGAAGACGGGATGCTACACAGTGTTAAACACGGCCCTGTTCCAACTTTTTTGAGACATATTCCTGTCATCAAATTCAGGATGAGCTGGTATTTTTTGGGAAATAATAAAATGTCTCACTTTCAACATTTTCTGTGTTCTTTTGCAAATGAAATATTGGTTTATGAGATTTACAACTCATTGCATTGTGTTTTATTTATATTTTACCCAACTTTTTTAGAACTGGAGTTGTACTAACTTTACTTATGCTGAAGACATGCTAGGGTAAGAAAGTACATCCCAAAATAAGTGGCTGCGGTTATTGTCTGCCTGCATGTTTCTTGCTAGAGTCTGGACTTTACTCTAAAAGGAAATCCTTAATCCACAAATATGAATTAAAAAGACATTGCATCTTCATATGGGGACATTGCATTTGGCTTCTGTGCACCTCATACTTCATTTTCCAGTGGCAATCTTGAAGGAAAACTATGTCATATTTATAAAGACTGAATAGAAGACATGACCACATGGTTTGCTGGTACCACATGGCATCATTGCATTTCCTACAAAAACAGATCAGAATGTTTCTTACTTAAAATGCTGATGGAATGCAAACTTTCAAAATTTCCTCTCTTGCTTATTTGTTATGTAATCAGATTTACTGACTGGTTTCTCTGCCAATTCAGTACAGTTGGAGTTTGCTTGGTGTCAGACTCCGCTGCATCTTAAGGAATTTCTTGGCTTTTCATCCATGAAAAATGAAAGTGTGTTACTAAGCTTGTGGGCCAAGAGCTTCCAGAAGAGCTTTTGGCCTCATTGACATAGATTCTGGGCATAGTTTTAAAAACCTCCCTGGGGTGATGAATAACATGTTTCCAAAAGATATTCCCTCATTTGGTGTTTTGACGCAACGAGTGCTGTATTACATCACAGTAATAAATCCCCAGTAGGAGATTCTTAACCTACTAAGTGTAAGAAGTGCTGATTACGAGGAGCAAATATTTTAATTCATGAAACCGTCAGTGACCTCTTTTACTTTGCATTTCTTAATGTTTTTCCATTTATTTATTCAGAGTTAGGTTTGTGATCAATCCATATGATGAAAGACAATTACTGAATTTAAAACAATTACTTTCTTATATTTCCTAATAATATAAGTCAGCTAAAGTTCCATATGATGTGTTACCTGCTTGTGCTGTTGTATAAATGATTTATACATTGTTGAGTTACAACTCAGGTAACTGACTGTAATGCTAGATAGAACCTCGGTTTAGTTCACTTCCAAGAAGCAGTTACTCCATTATCAAAGACAGGAAGGGAATAAAGCTTGTTAGGTAAAATCAGATCACCCGAGTGATCAGCTGAGGGACTGCTCCACTTCAAAACAAAGTGGAAAGGGAAGAGAACACTGTTCAACTCATGGCATACCATGCAGATTTGTGTTCATAAGCTAAGTTAGCTTTCTGGCTTGCTCAGTTTATAATGTCTATATTGTTGTTGTTTAATACCTTATACAAATTAAGTTTCAATTTTGATTCAGATCTGTTGTAATCATATGGTTTAAAGTTATGAAAGTTATGGTTTAAAGTTATAGCAATTTGTGACCAGCTAATGTACAGCTGGGTTTGAACTGAAAAACAGTCTTCTTTAGGCTGCTCCCTTTAGGGGTCGCCACAGTGGATCATCTGCCTCCATTTCATCTTGTCTCCTCTTTTATCATACCAACCCTCTGCATGTCCTTCTTCACTCCATCTTTTCTGTGGTCGTTCTTTTTCTCCTGGCTGGCAGCTCCATCTTCGACATCCTTTGTCCACCATCCCCCCTCTGCACATGTCCAAACTGCTCAACCTGAGTTGTCCCTCTGATGTACTCATTTGTCCTTTCCAGTGAAAAAATCTTGACACCACTGATGAAAAGAAAGTTTCTTGACGTATGTATTTTTATGTGTTTGCATATCCTAATGTGAGTTAAATGCAGCATGATACAGATGGAAAGAAATTAAATAACCCAAAAGTATCACGAGGAATTGTTTTCACTTCGTGGGGCCTGCTCAGTAAGAAATGAGAAATGTTTAGCAAAATTGAAGAAAGCCTTAATTAGGCATTTCTTGGGACAGGCATTTATATTGCTGCCCTGTTGGCACAGGAAGAACTGTGAACTGTTTTGTGAAAGTGCATATAGTTGCGAGCACTGCATAGTTTATGCTGTGCCAGGGCCCAAAATAAGACACATGACACTTTCAATTAGATGTGCATTCATAATTAATTTCATGGAAATGAGAAGCCACCATGAAATGTTTGGGCCTGCCTTTTGGTTCCACAGTGACCACTTCAACTCGAGTATCTCTAATTGGAGTATGTTTGCAGTTTAAAGTAGATTAAACCCAATAAGGATATAATAGAAATTAAAACTGTGTCAGCCAATAATCATATTGGTTTGATATTTTCTGTTCAACTTCATTTCATTTTAAGAGTTCAAAGACTTCCCTAGTCTTTTCTTGTAACTAACAGGTTGATACCTATCTAATAGTAGTAGTTATACCACTATAATGTCCACTTTGTATCAAGACTTTGCTTCATTACACTAACTCACTGAAAGTGCAGAAAAACTGGAGAGAGCAGAGGAAGGGTTAACTTCCTGCATAGAAGGAGGATTGAAAGAGATGGAGGTATGTGCATGTGTTTGATAATATTCTGTGGTACACAAACCGGCTTACAAACACTCCCACTCAGCATCAGACTGACGCACATGCTTTCACATATAAATCGGATGCTCATCAGTCACACATATCCAGCTGACACATAACTGCATATCTTTCCCTTTTCTGTTAAATAAAAACAGTGCACTGGCATACAGACAAGTTTCATAGAACAAGCACTCAGAGCCTTCTTTCAAGACCCTTGAATTATTCTGCTGTTTCTCCTAAGGAAACTAACTGACTGAAGTTTATACTGTCTGTCTGACACATGATCCTAAAGGCATTAATTGTTTTCCAAAGTCTCAATTCAGTTCATGCATCAATTTTTAGGCCACAGTTTTGGTTCAATTCTCAATTTTTTTAGCAAGAAAAAATGGAAAAAATATTTTCATAATAAGCATGGATGCTCAATTATGCTATTAGCATCAATTTAAAAAACTCCATTATTCTGACATATCCAAGTTTGCCCTTCATCCGAGTAATCTTTTTACTTTTCCAGCCAAAGAACCATTGTGCTAATGCTGTGGCGAGGTGTCCTCCATAAGTCTTACCTTGTGTCCACAGTTCACAAGAACCTCCTCCCCCTAGAGAGTTGGTCAGATTTTAGTGAAACCTGCATACAGTGATCATCTAATGCGTCTTCACCCAAATTTTGCTCAAGGTCAAGGTTAAGGTCATATTTGTTGTTTTAGGGGTACTTTTCCATCTTAGCAAGAATTGCTAGTCCTAAGATAAATATATCTTAGGACTAATATAATATAATATAATATAATATAATAAAAGAAGAATATATATATATATATATATATATATATACACACACACACACACATTATATGTGTGTGTGTGTATAGTTGTCTTTAATAAAGGAGTCATTTGTGAAACATATAGGCCTTATGTTTGCTCTAAAGGGATAGTTCTATAAATATATGGAAAAATCCTGGAAATGTCTGATACATAGCTGAGCAAAGCATGCATTAATATTACAATGTATTTTTCCTGGAAGCCTTTATCTCACATACCTCGAATATCACTTATGCAGAATGTGCTGCAGTAGGATTGCTACAAAAAAATTGACTGGCTTGAATATGTTTTGGTCAGACAACTCATGGTCAGGAATAGATATGTAAAATGAAGTTTTTATTAGTGAATAGATCACATTACAATGATAGTAGCTTCATTAGTCAGTTTGGTGTAGGGAGCCCATGAGTACTTACAGATCATTCCATTAGGTTAGTATCTTTAGCTGTTTGAACACTGAGGCCAGCTAGCCAGGTTACTGTATGTTTGGACAGACTGATAGTGTCTGGCTATGGGCCACTTCTCTAATCCACTGTTTGTGTATTTCCTCGCTGGCTCCTCACCAGGGTGAATAGGCCAAAGTTGTGGACTGATGTGCAAACATGGTTGGTGAAACACCCAGTATTGCATTATCGTCAGCTTATCAGCATGTGTGTACCTCCACAAAGAATGGATCGTGTGTGTCTGCAACTAGACATTATTTTTACAAGTGCAAAATTTCCTCACCAAATGCCACTAATGGCTAACAGTCGGTGTTGCAATGATCTGAGATAAGAGGCTGTGTCTGGACAGCTGCCGTTTGTTTCCATACACCTGACACATGAATGCAGGAACATGTTTTAGAAAAACTGAAAAAGCTCTTTTCCTTTTTTTTAAAGAAATTTATTTAGTGACAAATCAGTTGTAGACCTAACAGACTGAGCAAAATTCAGATCATCCTTGAGTTTGTTACACTGAAAAACATGAGACCAGGTAAAAGCAATAATGTTGCGGTTCACATTTAAACTACAGCCTGGATGCCTTACCTGGCCCACGGACCATCTCAGTCCAGACTGCAGAGAAAAACAAAAAAAAATCCCTCCCCTAAAAATCAAAATTGTTCATGAACCTCAACAAGCATTACTGCAATATCTGCAAGCTCTGTAGTGCAGTGGTTGGCTATTAAAGTTTGACTTAGCTACACAGGTAAAAACTGCCTTGAATATTGCACAAGTGATAATAGAACAGAAAACAGTGTAAGTTGCTTATATTTATAAATATGATCAGGGGTTTAATCATAATTAATAAAACAGTTGGCCTTGAGTCCATATTTTTATCGGCAACCTGTGCAGTGGTGCATATCAGAGAATTAGAGATTAATTTAAAAGCTGATGCACCATTTTAGTGGATTGGTCTATCTAAGTTTATATTAGTAGTCATTTCATTGCAATTTCAGAGCACAAGTTAAATAGAAAGTTCTTTATTTTAAAAAAAAACAAGGTTCAGGCTTTCAAAGCATAAAGCCACCTGACTTTAAAATACTTCTGAATTATATGTTATGTTTCACTGCAGTTTCTCATTGTGTGTGACATGAGTCATTTCAGAAGCAGACTCAAAGAGCAAACTGCTATTGCTGAGGAAAAAATTGATATATTGATAAATTGATCATAGCATCACGATATTTTGCAAGGCAATATTGTATGATACAGAAATACCAAATATTGATAGTTTATGTAAATTGCAAGTACAAATTGAACTTTTTAGTACTACAATAAAGTTAATTGCTTTTTTGGTCCACATCTACGCTTACATTCTTGAGTTGTTGAAAGGGCTGCATGACTATTGTTGTACAAATTGCACTGTTTAAAGTACCTGTATTATAACAGTATTTCAAGCTGGACTAGACTGTAATACAAACACATGTCCAAATCATCTCAACCTTGCCTCTCAAATTTTGTCTCCAAATCGCTCGGTCTGAGCTGCCCCCCATATTTACTCATTTCAAATCCTGTCCATCATGGTCATACCCAGCGAAAATCTCATCATCTTCAATTCTGCCACCTCCAGCTCCACCTCCTGTCTTTTTGTCAGAGTTGTCACCAACTCCAAACCATGCATCATAACAGGTCTCACTACTGACTTGTAAACATTCTCCTTCAGTCTTGCTGCTATCTTTCTGTTACAAAGTACCCCTGAAACTCATCTCCATCAACTCCACCCTGCTTGCACTCTCTTCTTCAGCTCTCTTGTGTTCTTATCTGTTGCTTCAGCTGGTTGACCCTGGGTCAACTCATCCACCTATTTTACCTCTACTCATTGCATCTCTGCCATTCCACCTGCCTCACTCTCACTCACACAAATGTATACTGTTTTGCTTCTACTGACCTTCATTCCAATTTGTAGTGGAATAAAGATGATCAGTCACATTATATTTTGTTGTAATACTCAGCATATCACAAAATATTTAAAATTGCTATACCATTGTACTGTGAGTTAACCCATAAGAACCCAGACCCATTTTTCAAACAGGAAAATTATGGGGGATCTACAACAGACCAAGAGGCCCACACAGCTGTAAAAAATGTAAAGTGTTGTTACATGCATGTCACCATGGATTCTTATGGGTTAAGTATTGCGAATATCGTATTATGGGGTCTCTTAACTGCATTTTTTAAGTAACAAAAAACCAAACTCAAAATAACCAAATGATTAGTCAATATGACCTTCTGAAAACGATAAATGAATAAAAATTGATGCCCGCCCATTTAACATGTGCATCAGTGATACTTCAATTAGACAACACTCCCAGTAGAGAATTACATCTGTGAGTGATTAAACTGTCTCATATCTGGTCATGACATGCAGTTGTTATAGAAAAAAAAAAGTAAACAACAGCTCTTGTGTTAAAGTGTTGGTGGGTCACACGAACACACTGACATTTGAAGCAGAAGGAGTTTATTGAGTATCAGTGTGTTTTGAAGTTTAATGCTGAATAGTTATGAGAAAACTTGCTTTATCTGAGATATCATAAGCACCTCATGACTGGTCTTTATGAATTCTGGAGTAATATTTTGGTGCTTGTTACTCAGTATTTGGGACTTTGTTGTTAACATTAATCAACACAGTTTTAATGTCTCTAGTCCCTGTTTTGCTCTGCAGTTCTTTTCTTTTTAATCTGTCAAGTTAACCAGTAAAGTGAAAGTTGTGATTATGCTGTTCTAAACTGCAGTTCTTTTTGCTTTCTGTTAGGTCTGAAGACCTACCTGATATCAGGGAGGAAGCTGGATTATGATGTGAAGTGTGGCGGTTCTCAGATGGGTCTGCCACCTGAAGGAGTCAGCCTTCCTTCTTGTCCTCAGCCCTGTACACCGGACCTCATCCCAGGAGGGCTGCAAGCTGCTGAACCCCTGCTGCCCCATCAACCACCTGATAGGACTGGGGTAAGAGTAAGGGGGAAAAATGATCAAGAATGTTGCTGTAGTTCACACTTCTTGCTGGGCTCAAACCACATTTGTAGACCTAAAACTAGGATTCATGCTTGCTGTGCTTGTGAGAACTGACTCATTTAATGCAGTGGTTCTTATACTTTTTCTGTCGAGCCCAACTTCAGAAACTGAAAAACTCCACACCCTACATTTTTTAAATCAATCATTAATAATAGTAAGGATCCAAGTTGAGTTTTAGTTAAATAAAGTGCAGCACAATGTTATTAGAAATTCCCTACAAATCTCAGCTAGTTAACCTTTAGCTGCTAGTGGGGTTGTCACCTTGGAGGTCATCTTGAGAGTCACTGACCCACCTTGTCATCATCTTAGTCATTTGTGTCACATGAGACAGGGTGTGACTCGAGTTGTGAGGTGTAAAAAGAAGTCCAGTTGCCTTCAGCTCAAGACCTGGAACTGATCCATAAGTAAATCTGAGTTTTCCCCCAGATTTCATATTTGTTTTCCAGCTTTTAATGCACTAAGAATAGAGAAAAGGCAGGCCATTATAATTGGTTCTCATTGCCATTACCCCACAAAGGCACCCGCCCTGGTCTGGGAGACGAAAGGTGAAAGGTGTTAGACCTAGTTCTTTGTTCCTCCTCTAGTGAACAGTGGGGTTTTCCTGACATTTTGAGAACTACTGGCTTGTGGCAAAGATCAAAATTAAAGTACTTGTGGTGCAAAACAGTGCTTTCTACACCCTACAACATGAAAAAATAGTAACTCATCGTTCAGTATTCACCAGTCATTGATCAAGGGAAGCTCATGTTGATTGTTTGTTTAAAATCAGGTGTTATACCACTTTTTACAGAACTTCCAGATGTGACTCAATTATTTTGGCTCCATATGTGCTCATATTTATTTCTGAGTCTTAATTACAGGGAGGTAATGCGAAACTGTATTTCACTGCAGCATATTCTTTGACTTATACTAAACTTTCAACACACAAGCACTCATAGTTCATTCACATATAAACTGATGTTGTTACAGCACTATGTCTGTATGATAAGTTTAATTTACTGGACTCTCCCCCTGCTGTCCTTTTTCTCTCTCTAGCCTCCCTGTGTGTTTCATGTTCTGCCTTCAGTGGCAGAGCAGGGTGATGACGTGGCTGTGTTGAATGGCTGCCAGGAAGAACACAAGACTGGCAGTGCCAAGGTACAGCACACACGCATGGGCAATGACAGCACCAGTGCACTTGTCAAGCACCCCATTAAGCATGTATCACTTACGCTACTCAACAATCAGGCCCAGTGCTCATTGCTCTTTGTGTCCTTTCCTCTTTAACCTGTAACTCTTTCCCTCTATCTGCATCATAACCTTTATCTTCTCCTCCCAGTTTATCCCAGGTCACAGCCCCAGGGCAGCAAACGGTCTACTGAGTCCCCTGCTGGAGGACCCAGTGCGGGCCAGCCAGAGTTCTCTATGTGACATGATCCAGGAGAAAGAAAAAAAGACCAGCACTAGCACGGGGACTGGCACCAGTCTTGGCATGACTGGGGGCACAGGGGCAGCAGGTACAGGCATGGATCACTCCGCCTTGATCCAGTTGCGTGCCAAGAACTTCAAAGAGAAGAGTGATGCCCATTTTGTGGATGTTATCAAGGAGGACAGGTGAGCAAAGGGGTTAAAGATGTAATTTCTGATCTGATAATGTCTCTCAAGGATGACTGATAGTGTGTGACTGGGTAATGTAGTGAACAGAGATACAGTTGTCAATTTGGTTTGGAATACAGTGTCATGCTTTCATCATTTTTGACAAATTTTTACAAATAAACCTTTTTGCTAAGGTTTGCCTATCCAGAACACAAAGAGGAACACACAAACTCCACACAGAAAGTTCTCAGGATGTTCTGAAACATGGAATTTAAACATTGTATGATGACTCAAGTGTATTCTATAAATGTAGGACCTTTTTCTAACTTCTGCTTTCTTTGCTGTAACCTACATCGCTGGATGAGTTAGTACAGAAGTTGTATTTTTCTTTGGTTCCATTTCTTTTTAAAATACATTACTAAAAGCCACATAAGCAACTGCTACACTGTGTGGACATCCAACATCAGTATGCTCTACTGGATGAATGAGCAAAAATTCTCACAGACACACTCCAAAAGCTTGTGGAAAGCCTTCCCATAAGAGTGGAAGCTGTTTTAACTGCACAGGGGGGATAAATTCTGTTTTAATTCATATGGATTTAGAATGAAATGTTATAAAAGCTCACATAGATGTAATATGTAGGTTGCCCAGTTCTTTTATCTACTTAGTGTATGTTCGTATCTGCCCAAATGAATGTACCTTTGGAGAACTTGCTACAATCTTAGACTGTTTCAGAATTAAAAACATTTGCAGTTGCAGTACATTTTTTGCAAGTGTTGATTTTGTTCCTTTTTTCTTTTATTTTAATGTTTGAACAATTGTAACTTTTTCTGCTCATTTTGTGTTATTTGTTCTCTGTTCTCCCTGGTCTCCAGTCTCATGAAGGACTACTTTTTTAAACCACCCATCAATAAGATCAGCCTTAACTTTTTAGAGAGACCTCTGGAAAAGGCTTATCGCAGCAGCTACAAGGAGGAGGTACATGCAGACACAGTTTTTACACTCTTGTTTCATGACCCTACCTGTGACTGTGATTTTAACCCTCATCACTGTTTTACTTTAGGCTTAGCTAAAAATAGTTCCCAGCAGAAGAGTGGACTGATTTTCTTTTTTATTCCTGTGAGGATAAATCCTGCACTGATCGGAAAAATCAGCAATAAGGAGATGAATGACAAACAGTAGTGTCCTAATACATCTCTCGAGTCTGTGCAGTTTTTTTGTAGTCCCCCTTGTTTCCAAAATTTTATGCCATACTCTCTCACACACTTGGGACCAGTTCCAGGTGGCCTGCATTGACCTCATACAGTCTTGTAGCCACCTGCTGTTAGACCAGTGTTACTACAACGCTTAAAAAACTCAAAAATATATGATCATATGTTAAATATTGATGTGATATTTGTTATAAAAGCAGAACAAATTTCGGTTTCTTACATTATACTCAAATGACACTGTTAAAAAGCTTATACTGCTGGCATTTTATCATTTTCTCAGCTGTATTATACTATGCCAGTGATTCTTATCCTTTCTACAAATGCAACCCCCTTTAAGGATGAAATCATTCATTTATGTTTTCGACCAACTCAGATAAAATATGATTTTTTTAATACAATGTTGCGCCTTATAGTAATCAATAACAAATTATTGCTTTTACTCTTAGATGCTCAAAAAATTTGAACAGAAATATTTAGGATTTATGAACATGTGCCTATGTACTGTGGATTCATAACATTTAACTTTGTTCAGCTGAATTGAACTGATAAATAAATTTTACATCAGAAAAAATGTGATTGTTAAAGATATGTATATATATATATATATATATATATATATATATTAAAAAAATTCCCCACTTGCCCTATGGGCCATGTATGTGTGTGTATGTATATGTATATATAAATATGTTCTATAAAAATTACCCATTGCAACTACTCAGGTTCACATTGCGCTTCCTCTTTAGGTCAGGAACATGGTTCCTGGGCAGACTTTTGCAAGCACCACATTCAGCTCCTTCTTGGATGTTCTCCTTAGCTGCTTTGTCTTCCTGGCCCTGACGCTGGCCTGCTTCCTTCCACCTCTGGTAAGCCCAGCCACCGTGGGTTCTCCAGCTACCGCTGCCCTGGTCCTGGCTCCCCTAGCTGGTCTGTTCGAGTTGGCCTCCTTGGTGCTTTCCATACGGTGAGAATGTTTAAACCAGTCGCATTCAGATGGACTGTTGGTGGGTGTGCTTTTGTGTGTGTGTGTGTGTGTGTGTGTGTGTGTGCACATATGTTTTACAAAAAAATGCTTTGACCAATATGCTAATAAAACACATTTTTATAACATAACATATTCATTGTCTCAAACTGCAACTTTTTCTAGCAAACAATGACAAGGACTCTGTGTTTTTCTGAGATTTTAGTTTTACTTGCTGCGTAGTGAAGCCTCTTGTGTTATTTACACCATTACTCTCAGTGCTGTTCAAACAAAGCGTGTTGTTTGTTATCAAGTTGACTGCTGTTGTAACTGAATTAAAATCTGTATCGCTTGGGCCTCAGTTATATGGAGTTGAAAACATCTGATAGACCAATGTGTGGCACTGTGATGCTCCACAGAGACCAGCATAAATTGTTTTACTCTTTTTATGCTTTGCTTGGCTTTCACACTATAGATACAGTTCCTTGGTCTAGTACTGGCTCAGAAAGTGGCACAATGATAAACTCATACCAGGCTTAAAGAAAAAAGAAAACTTGGACTGGAACTTGCCAGTACTCTAATTGCTAGAGCTTTGTTTTGTTGTTGTACTGTGTTTTATGACTTTGCACGGAGAGTATTTAAAGATTAATTAAGTTTCAGTTATTGCCTTGCTTAAACGGACGATAAATCTTCATTTTCTAACTGTGACTTCAACAGTATTATTGTTTTAATAATGTATCATAATTAAGTGTAATGAGAGTCTGTTGCAGTTTTCTCTGAGTGCGTAGAACAAAGATTGGGGGAGTTAGAGGAGAAGAGAAAATATGTTTTTCTTTATTTTCTGTGTAATTTTGATTTTGTTCATTTACTGTTGAGGTTTTTGTTCATTCTGATTCTCATTCAGACAAACAATGAATTCCCTGCTCTCTTCTCCTCTGCTATCCTGCAGTATGGCTTTCTACTTGAAGGAAGTGATGCGCTGTACTCGCTCCTTGCTCCTGGTAGTCTCTGACTGGGTCTCTCGTCACGTGATTGGGGCCGTATTGGTCTCCCTCCCTGCCATCTCTGTCTTGTCCCACCTCACTTCTGGTGTTCAGCTGCCCCTCCAGGTAAACATGGTCAATATAAACGTTGTCTTCATCAGAGAAAAAAAAAGCTCCTATGAAAATCTAGAACCAAACAAGTTTAAAGTAAATGTTTAACTTTGCTAAGTTTATAGATGCTGCTTGTTACTACTTACTTATTCAAAGAGATTGCTGCTACAGCTGCTGCCAGCGCTGTTGCGAAGTCTGCCATCACTGGGACTAATAGTACTTGTATCACAGCTGATTTAACTGTTGTGCCTCTGTTGTCCCTTCTGCAAATGTCAGTAGTGGTAGTACTTGTAATTTTCAGGCTATAATGGTTTACAAATTCAAGCACCTAGCCATGCAGTCCGCCTTTACAAACATTTGTGAAAGAATGGGTTATTTTAAAGAGCTCCGTGAATTCAAGCATGTTACCGTAATACGACGCCACAGTTGAAACAAATCATTTCATGAAATTTCTTCCCTCCTAGATATTCCACCATCAGCTGTAAATGATATTATTGCAAAGTGAAATCATTAAGATCTGGACCAATCTTTGGTGAATGCCAGGAGAACATTATTTACCTCACTTCATCTTAATAAGACATTTTGGACAATTCTATCAGTGTCTGACCTCAGAAATGCTCTTCTAGACGAACAGGCAAAAATTCCTACAGACACGTCGCTGTGAAGGGGGGGCAACTCCATATTAATGTCTATGGATTTGAAATGGGATGTCATAAAAGCTCCTGTAGGTGTGTAGCACAATACATTTGTCCTTATAGTGTATCTTTAGGTCCGTGTAAGCAGAGATGAGTTAGCTTACATGAAACTGTGCTCATCATGGTCCAAAACCAGTGATTCATTAGGTAATATTGAACCTTATAGAAACTGTAGAGTGAATGCAGGCTTCGAGAGAATTGTGGATTTTGGCACCGGAAATGTTGGCATTTCTTCTTTTCTCAGTCCTGCATGTGTGAAGATTGAGAACAGCCATACTTGTTTTGTGCCGTTTTGGGTCACGGCCATATCCAGCTCTGTATAAGTTTGAGCCTTTCAGCTTTGAGCCAACGGCTGCTTGCAAGATGTGGAGTGTTTTGATATCTTGTTTTTCAGCACCCGATGCCTTTATTCATTTCTTTCCCTGCTCTGTCTCTTCCCTCAGCTCTCTCCATCTCTTCGGGGCTTGCAGATCAAAGCAGTAGTCTCAGGGAGAGTTGTTAATTAGACATGCAGTTTTCTGGACTTTAATGCCTTTGAAGATTTTAAAATCCAGGAAAATTGCTAGGGAAGAGGGGTGGGAGGGCATGACAGGGAAAGAGAGAGGACATGTGTAGGGAAGATGTTATCACTGTAATCATTAACAACCTGTGAATGTCTCCAAATTAATACTGCTGCCTGTATGTGTTTGCATGAATAGAGCTCTGCATATTTCTGAGACCCCTTGTCACTGTGTTTTACACAAGATGACACCGATTTCCCCGTAAGAATGCCAAAAACATTTCAAAAGTTTCAGTTCATTTAGTCACAGAGCCCTTTACAATACTATTTCTAGGTCAGATTGAACTCACTAAAATTTGCTCAGTGTTGAACTTTCAATATTGGAAAAGACTCATTTTCAAAGCACTGTCCTGAGTGAATTGGTGTTGGTAAATCTCAGATCTTGTCTTCTAAAAAACTACTGTTTATGACAAATGCATAAATAGATACACCTACAACTATCCATTCTTTGTGAATAACACATATTGTCACCAACATTTAAAATGGTCCTCTTATGCTTTATTTCTTTTCTGTCATAAATAAACAAGAATAAAGTTTACATTATTGCTGTGACGGTTCAGTCTGCTCTAATAACTTATTTTTAGACAGTTTTTTCCTAATATTGTCATCTCAGGATGAGAGTAAAGCAGTTCCACCCACCTGATGTTCAAGCCTTCTATTTGTGAGGGGCAGCCAATCAGAAGAAAGTCAGCTTAAAGGGAGAGGACCTAAAAAATCTCACTTCAGAGAGTGAATGAGCTAATATGTTACAACAAGGATGTTACACCAGTAAAAAATAAAGATTTGAAATCATAATCATGCTACTGTAGTAAAATCCAAAAATAAAAATTTGGAGTTGGAATAAGCATACTACATCATACATCATAATATATGTCTTCCAGACAAAAGTCAGGAGATATTAAGGTTTTTATCTGGTCTTTCTACCACTGCCTCTGCAGTAAAAATTTGCAATGTTATTGCAATAGCACATTATAGATTCCGAGAAGCATCATCAAACTTGGTAGGTATATACCAAGGATGCAATCTTGCAATGTTGGTGCATTAACTAGTGAAATGTCAAGGACAGAGCAGCTGCTGTGGGTTTGTCATGCTGAGGTGTGGAGCAGGGAAGTGGACCCAGGATTACAAGGCAGATGAGTGGAAACAGAAAATGACCTTTATTCTAAGGATTAAACTCAGTCTGGAACACCAATAACTGCTGGCAGTGATACAGCAAAATTTAATAACCTAAAGACAGTCCAGAAACACTATTTGGTTACAGCAAGGCAACCACACAGAGAGGGAGGCACTTAGACACCACGACAATGAACCGAACAGAGACAGGACTATATATACACACATAGGCTGGTTACCAAAAAAGAAACAGGAGAGGAGCACAGGTGACAACAATCAGGGGATAATGATAACAGGAAGTAAAACTAAGGAAAAAGCACAAGACACAGAGGACTCACAAAATAAACAGGAAATACAAGAACACTACACATGGAGATAAGACACCAGGAGACACTAGGAAGGAGGGAAGCTCAGAAACACAAGACAGAGAATACATAAACCAGGCTCTAAATGGCAAAGCATCAGATAACTAATCATATTGATAAAGCAAATGAAAAGACAAAACCCCTAAAACCTGGAAATACAGCAAAGAATGAAACAAAAAATAAGAATATAAAATAGAATAAAAACAAAACCAGAAGCCAAAAACTTACAGACCATAACTACACAACATGAGGGCTGAGCTCATAATAAGAGAAGCCAGAACTATCAAGATACTAAACGGAGAATGAACTCAAAACCATAATATTCAAAATGCCAGAATCAAAAACAACACAAAAACCCAGAGATCCTAACAGGGTTAAAATGGGTAGTTGATCAGTTAATTTGTTTTATTCATGTAGCACAAATTCACGACAACAATCATCTCAAGGCAGTCTATGAGCTCAGTTGTTGGATTGACAAATAGAACTCTGATCAGAGCATCTCCAAGCTTTTACTATATTTTCTTCAGTAAGACTTCAGATAGCCGTTGGGGTGCCAAAAGTTACATGGGAAATGCCTGGTTTTGCACATAAGAAGTAGTTTGATACATTTTATGTTACACAACATAAACAGCAACTGTTTAGACAGAATAAATAGATTTTACAGTTGAAGAATATTGTAAATTTCTTGTGCAGAGTTGAATAGTAAATAGACTTTAAAAATGAAAACTCCGTTGCAGCGTTAACTCCTTTATTATAACTCCAACAGGAGG
>VUQH01085414.1:0-12690 GCA_015106775.1 Etroplus canarensis
AGTATCTTCATGTTGGTTTACAGACCACTGTCAAACTCACACACTGGGTAAAGTGTAGTGGAGTTGAATATCGTGTTGGGCTTTTTGTTTGCACAGGCACTGATGAAAACATGCCGGTTTTCAGCAAGATAACTTCAATCATTTTGAAAAGCTGTTTCTGTTATGGTTGAGCATGAAACGTGTTTCCATGATCATTTTCATGCTTTTCAAGTAAATGAAACCATTCCTAAGAAGATACTCGTCGTAGAAAGGGAGAAATTAAGACTTTTCAAATGTTTTGATGCCCAAATGTCATATGGATGTGATTCACAATTTTATGTTGTGTCAGAGAGTTGTATTATTTAATTTGTTGGCTTAATGGAGACTTTATAGAGCGGTCTTCCTCATGTTAACACTGCATTATAAGAAGTGCTTATTCTGTGGTCATTTTTCTCAGACTGTGTACAGTGAACAAGGTTGTTCACACTTCAATTGTTTTCTGTTTTATGCCACCAAATCTTTTGGGATATGACAATGACACTATGCTTTAATTCTGTTGATTTTTTTCCCCAATGTTAGGCCTATCTGACCTCACAATGTCTCAGCTGTTTAGCTCCCATTATAGTAGCTGTTTTAATGGTGAATGTTACATTCTGTGTAACAGCACTGTAATAGGGTATGCTGGTCCATGCAGCATTAATTTTTGAATATGTTATATGTATTTTTGATGAATAAAATTCATACATTCATAATAATCAGTATGGTGTTTTTGTAGTAATTTTCACCTAAAACCTTTTTTCATTTGATGGGTAACACTATAAAAGAGTTATTACCAAAATTAACTCTAGTTATGAGTTACATTTTACTTGATAGGGTGGTAGAATTTTAACTCCATGAGAGTTTAGTTTTAACCCCTATAAAGAGTTGAAAAATCAACTCCCGGAAAAGAGTTACTGTAACTCTGCACTAGAGTGCATTCGATGGTCACGCATGTACACTCAAATGTAGTTAATCTGAACTCCCAGAGAGTTTATTCCAAAGACCAGAATTTGCCGTGTTGGACTGAGTAGGTATTTGTGTTAAGAATCAGAATCAAAATACTTTATTAATCCTAGGGGGGGATTATTCACATTACAGGCACTCCATTCAGTATACATAAATATCAATAAGAAGATTGTGGTACAGTAAAAGTGTCATGGTTCCCCTTTTGGACCCCTCTTTTGAGCTCTCTTCCTCTCTCTCTCCTTCCCTGGCTCCCTGCCTCCCTTCCTCCCTAGGTGTCTTCGTCCTAGTCTGCATCTTATTTTGGTAGTCTGTCTGGTCCCCACTGCACTTCCCTTCCTTAATCGTATCAGCTGTGTTTCCCTACCACCTGTCGTACTCTGATTGGTCGTCTCCGTCTATTTTAGTTCTGTCTCCTCGTCTCTCCCTTGTCCGGTCATTGATGTTGATGTTGATATTGTTGTTTCGTCGTCATCATCATCTCCGTCTCCCTGCCTGTGTCTTACCTCTTTGGATTATTTCCCCCGGCTTCCATCCCGGGTGGTTTTTGGTTTTTGGACTTTGTCCCCCTTCTGTATTTGCACATCGGCATAATAAAGCCTATTTTAGTTATCATCATCTGTCTCTGCGGTACTGCCTCGTGGGTCCACACCTCACCTCCACGCACACCCTTGACAAAAAGGATAAAATATAAAAACCCTATGTTGTACACAGCATGGCAACAGACAATCCACGAGTGACGAGGGCACCGAAGGTTCCGTCAGTCAGCATTTTGAGAGGGGCAACGTAAACAATTAAAGAAAGATAGACTTAGAAATCTAAAAAGCAAGATAAATGTAAAAGACTAGAGAAAGAAAATAGAGCATCTGCAACAGGCTGCATGCAGGTTGGTGCATGCAATGCGCAGTTGAAGATGTGTACCTAATAAAAAGGTTGGTGAGTGGATATGGGTAGTGATTAAGATATCTGAATTCATTTTTTATCTTTTTGCTGTTAAGTTTTGGCTTAAAATTTGTAGATACATTTTTAGTTGTCATTTCCTAAATTTTTCAACATTTTTTCTTTTCTTTTTTACTCTTCAAGAAATAAAACTTTAATTATATAACAGAATTTAATGTAGGTAGGCATAGGTTGTCATGTATCAAAGAACTGATAACAATTGTCTTTTACAGATGTTTTTTTTTTTACCTGCTCAGAAAAATGTAATATCCTTTCAATTTAATGACACAGTATAAATTAGGCAGCTCAGAAAAAATACAGTGTTAGGTTACAATGTTGTTCTTGGAGTTGCGAACAATTCTTCACAAGTCTTCAAAAAAAAAAAAGAAGACACTGCTATGGATATGCAAAGCATTTTGGTGGTTGCACACTGGAAAACTATTACTACTGTCTTTATTAAAAGAAATGCACCCTGTACATTAAATTGTCTGGCCTGTTCTCTCAGTGTTCTAACCCACAACTCCACTTTAACGTCTACATTAAATCATTCTTAATAGTTTTCATTTGAGTAATGTTGTTTAAAGGTAAATAGGAAGCTTGTGAGTCTGATACAAGACACTATTTCACACGTAATGATGCTGCAATCTGAATAAGATGGCCTCGTGACTCCTGGGGCTGCTTGACCCAAATTTTGAGCTCCATTTTCTGTGATGGAGGGGGAGGCAGGCACACTGGGTACAGTGAGAACAGGGTCGGGCTGTGCATGAGATAGTACACAGCTATATTTATTCAAAAGAGGTTACCTCCAGCAACCTCTGCTACCAGCTGAACTCTTATGAAGGCCAGCGTGTTCTCTGTGGAGTCTGCAACGAGGGCAGAATTTCTTTGTTTCTAGTATTAAACTTATTAAAAACAGTGGTCAAAGGCTGGTGGTATGCATATTATGATTATTTTTCTCTCAGACAATAACACCAAACATGACAGCAATGTTTCCATTTACAACCCCAATTCCTAAAAGATTGGGACACTGCGCAAAATATAAATAAACACAATGCAATGATTTGCAAATCTCACAAACTCATATTTTATTAACAAAAGAACATAGAAAACATATTAAATGTTGAGAGTGAGACATTTTACTATTTCATAAGAGATATCAACTCATCTTGAATTTGATAGTTTGATAGTAACAAATCTAAAAATAGTTGGAACAAGAGCAATAAAAGGCTAGAAAATAAGCGGTACTAAAAAAGAAACAGGTGGAGGAACATGTTTCAGTTAATTAAGTTAATTACAACAGGCCAGCAATGTGATTGAGTATAAAAAGAGCATCTTAGAGAGGCAACGGTCTCTCGAAAGTATAGATGGGCAGAGGTTCAGCAATCTGCGAGAAACTGTGTCCTCAAATTGTGGAGCAATTTCAGAATAATGTTCCTCAACAAAAAATTGCAAAACTTTAAATATTCCATCATCTACAGTGCATAAAATCCTTAAAAGATTCTGAGAATCTGGAGACATATCTGTGCGCAAGGCACATGGGCAAAAACCAATACTGGATGCTTGTGATCTTCAGGCCCTCAGGCAGCACTGCATTGCAAACAGGCATGATTCTGTCATGGAAATCATTGCATGGGCTCAGGAACACTTCCAGAAATCACTGTCTGTAAACAAAGTTTGTCATCCACAAATGCAGGCTAAAGCTCTGTCATGCAAAAGGTAAGCCTTATGTGAACATGATTTAAAACTGCTGCCATCTTCTCTGGGCCAAAGCTCATTTAAAACAGACAGAGGCAAAATGGGAAACTGTTCTGTAGTCAGACAAATTGAAATTTGTAATTCTGTGCCTTCCAGCAGTCTCATGAACATTGTGTCCTCTGGACTGAAGAGGAGAGAGACCATCTGAATTATTGTCAGTGCTCAGTTCTAAAGCCTGCATCTCTGATGGTATAGGGATGCATTAGTGCCTATGCAATGCTGAAAGGTATATAAAGTATTTAGAGCAACATATGTTCCCCTCCAGATGATGATCATTTTCATTAAAGGCCTTGCATACGTCAGCAAGACAATGTTAAACTACTGTCATGGTCCAGGTGTGGTCTGAGTGTTTGTGGTTTTGGGATTGAGTTCTTGGTTAGTTTCCAAGATAGTTGCCTTTGTTCACTGCTAAAAAAAATAAAAGGAACACTTTTTAATGAGACTATAGCATCAAGTCAGTTAAATTTCTGGGATATTGATCTGGTCAGTTAAGTAGCAGAATGGGTTGTTAATCAGTTTCGGCTGCTTTAGTGTCACTTAACTCAACAACAGGCACATTAGATTGGCAACAATGGGACAACCCCCAAAACAGAAATGGTTTTATAGCCTCTGACATTTTTTCCCTCCTCATTTTTTCTGACTGTTTTTTCACTAGTTTTGCATTTGGCTAGGGTCAGAGTCACTACTGGTAGTATAAGGCAATACCTGGACCCAACAGAGGTTACAAAGGTAGTCCAACTCCTCCAGGATGGTCCAGAAGGTCCTTAACCCGTCTTCATTACCGGTATCTGCTCCTTTGTGCAAAGAGGAACTGTATGAGCACTGCCAGAGCCCTACAAAGTGACCCCCAGCCAGCCAGTGGTGTGAATGTCTCTGACCAAACAGTCAGAAACAGACTTCATGAGGGTGGCCTAAGGGCCTGACGTCCTCCAGTGAGCTCCGTGCTCACTTCCCAACACCATGGAGCTCAAATGGCATTTGCCACAGAATACCAGAATTGGCAGGTCCACCACTGGCACCCTGTGATTTTCACAGATGAGAGCAGGTTCACCCTGAGTATATGTGACAGATGTTAAAGGGTATGGAGAAGCCAAGGAGAATGTTATGCTGCCTGTAACATTGTTCAGCATGATGGGCTTGGTGGTGGGTCAGTGATGGTCTGGGGAGGCATATCCATGTAGGGAAGCACAGACCGCTACATTGCTAGGCAACGGCACCCTGACTGCCATTGGGTAACAGGATGAAATCCTTATACCCACTGTCAGACTGTACACTGGTGTAGCAGGTCCTGGGTTCCTCCTGGTGCACAACAATGCCTGGCCTCATGTGGTGAGAGAGATGAAGGAATTGATACCATTGACTAGCCCTAACCCTCGCCTGAAATCCAATAGATCACCTCTGGGATATTACGTTTCAGTCCATCCAATGCTGCCAGGTTGCACCTCAGACTGTCCAAGAGCTCAGTGTTGCCCCCGTTCAGACCTGGGATGAGAGCTCCCAGGATACCATCTGTTGTCTCATTAGGACCATGCCCCAGAGTTGTCAGGCATGCATACAATCATGTGGACACCACACAAACTACTGAGTACCATTTTGAGTTGCTGCAATGAAATTTTGGCAAAACGGACTATCCTGCTTCATCATTTTTTCACTGTAGGTGTCTTTGAATTCAGCCCTCTGTAGGTTGATCATTTTCATCAAATGGAATTTTGGGTGTTTGGGTTTTTCCTGTTTGTCTCGTGTCATGTTCCAGTTTTACTTCTTGCCTGATTCTTGTCACCTGTGCTCATCTCTCTCCTGTTTTTCATTAGATATCAGTCCAAATGTATTTATACCCCTGTCGCTCCTCTTTTCATTGTTGCTTTTTCTCTCTTTCAGGTTGTACTTTTGTTTCCCTATGTTCTGTTGTAGTCTGTAATGCCTCCTGGACCTTATTTTGTAAGGACTTATCAGTCATAAAGCTTGCTTTTGGTTTGTCATTCTGTGCCTCCTATAATCTGCATTTGGGTCCACAGCTCCTCCCTGCTTCATGAGTTCATGACACACTGCAACTAATACAACAGTATGGCTTTGTAGTGGGAGAATCTGGGTGTTGGACTGGCCTGCCTACAGTCCATTCCTTTCACCAACTGAAAACATTTGGCACATCATGAAATGTAAAATATGACAAAGAAAACCCAGGACAGTTGAACAACTGGAGTCCTATATCAGACAAGAAAGGGACAACATTGTTCCCCAGCAGCTGGTTTCCTCAGCTCCCAGACATTTACAGACTGGTGTTAAAAGAAGAGGGGATGCTACACAGTAGTAAACATGGCCCTGTCCCAACTTTTTTTTAGAGATATGGTACTGCTATCAAATTCAAGATGAGCTTGTATTTTCATTAAAAAATAAAATATTTCACTTTCAACATTTGATGATTTCTATGTTCTTTTGTAAATAAAACACTGGTTTATAAGATTTGCATTTATTTATATTTTATGCAGCATTCTAACCTTTTTGGAATTGGGGTTGTATAACTAGACCCTTTGCAAAGACAAATACAGGCATTGAAAGAGAGAAATAAAGGAAGCCTAGGCTTGTTGTAGCATGACTGCAAGGTTCATCCACCTCAAATAAACTACCATGTCCCTCTTGTTTAAGCCCTCCTTTTTTTCCTCCCCCCTTCCTCGCAGTGTACACCTGTTGTATGAGGCTGTTGTTAAAGCTCTCTTTCCAATGTTTCAAGCCTCTGGTGTTTTTACCCAGCACAGAACTCAAATTATTTTCCTTTGGCAGTTGGGCAAGTAGCATAGCAGCATTAAGGTATGTTCACACAATCTGTTTTTATTTTCTTTCCTTATCTGTATCTGTATCTTATCTTTTTGTATGTCTGTTTAACTGAGTGGCTAAAATAGCACAATCACCCTTGAATAATGCTTAAATTAGGACAGAAGTGAGAATGTGTGGTGATTTAGGATTTACTATGCCAGTTTAGATTAAAACGAAGAGGTTGATTTTGGCCTCCAGGTGTGTAAAACTGTTTGCCTCAGGACTGGTCTGTGCTCACAAGGCATGTGCTTAAAGTTTAGAGGTGAGTGTTAATATTTGATATATGTCTCCATAAGTGATGTGATGACAGGCTCACAATAACTTTGAAATTTTGCTGTCAGGAATATTTTTTCAATAGCATGACACTTTTTATGTTGGCTATAGAAGTAGGAGCATCTATATATGAAACAGCTCAGAGGGAAATGTTTAATTCAAAGTGATTAATGGCCAGATAGTTTGTTAGATATAAGTAAAAAGTTTTATATTTAGCTACAGTTAAAGCATGTGCTGTGTAAGAAATGGTCTTCAGGTTTTGCTCTGAAGTAATCTTAGTGCAGGTTTTTCAGATAATATGAGTTTTCATTGAAGGAGTTATAGCAGTCACTTTTTTCTTCGTGCTTTCTTTTTTGTCTAAGGGGTTTCACATGCTCAGTGAAAAGTAGATGGGTGATTGTGTTGTTTAATATTTTAAAATATTGTGTCAGAAATAATGTGCCAGAAAGATGATACAGGTATTCATTTTAGAGATACAGCAGTGAGATAGGAACCAGAGCTGATTCTGTTAGATTATAGACAAAGGCCAGTTGGGCAAAGTAGGTCAATGTATTTTCTAAGGTAGAAAAATCCATTCTTATGACACTAGAGGTCAAATTTCCCACCTGTAGGCCTGTCAAGTAATACAAAAACACAAAGGTTTCATTGGCTAGTGGGTTCAGGAATCTGTCTTTCTTCAAGAAATCCCACCTGTCGACTATTGACATTGACATGTGCACTTGTGTTATTTGTTGTTTTCTTTCAAGACTTGTGGGATATGTTGAGACATTGAGACGAAAGGTCATACCTAGCAGATTGATGCAGCTTCTTCCAGGGTTAGCTGCCTGTTGTTTTTTAAGATTCTTGGATCTTTTAGAAACAAGCTGTCATGAACATCTAAACCTTGAGGAATGCAATATATTTTCTATCTTAACAGAGTAATTTTCTTTTAAAAAAATGCTTCCTTTTTTATTTTCCTTGCACATAATTGCAGAGGAAATATTTGACAAAGTTTTGAAACATCCCCGCTTTCAACACAAGTTTTGCTGGAAGTAAGTTTATGCAGCATAAAAATATCCAGATATAAATCTCACAATCTCACCAGTATAAAGAAATTAACAAAATATAAAATATAAATGATTCCTTGGGTGAAAATGATCAACCCCTGAGGTTTTGTAGTGCAGTTTGTCTTGTTTTTGTGGCTGGGAGAAAATTAATCCAATTTTTTTCTATTATTAGGTGTCTTTTTTTAATTTGCAGCTGATGAACAAGAACACCTGCCCCTAAAAAAGAAAAAGAAAATGAAAATACTTAACATAAATTTCCTCGAATGGAAAGCAGTGTTTTGTATTTTCTAATTAGTTTTTATTTTTATTTTATTTTGAGTTTTTGTTTTGAATTCAGTTTAGTTTGATTTAGCTTCCAGAGTGAGTTTCCTTGTTTCAGTTTAGTTTTTATTGTTTGAAAATGTTTAGTTATAGTTTAGTTTTTATTATTTCCAGTGTTAGTTTAAGTTTTCCTAATTATTATAGTATGGATGGTATTTGCCATGGGAAGATTTAAGATGTTTACCTCAGAAATTACAAAACAAACACACTTTGTGAAGGCAAACATCCTGAGCTTCAATAACCAAAGCCTCATCAGACAGACTGACTGACCAAATTTAACCCAACTTTCAAAGACTAGAACTAAGGGCATTTCCTGTATATTTTTATTTTATTTTATTTAGTCTCCTAAGCCCACAGTCACTTTAGTTAGTTTTGATTTTTTCCAAAAGTCTAGTTTTTATTTTTATTTCAGTTAACTAAAATTATTTTTCTCAAGTAATTTTAGTTTTTATTTTAGTTTTAGTTAACTCTAATAACCTTGATGGAAAGCCTTTCAATCCTAGGCAAACACAGGCACAGACAGGTGTGTCTTCAAACTCACTGAAAAACATACACGCACTAAACTTGAAGCATTTTGGGGAAAAAAATAGAAAAATTACAGTTTTTGTGCATGAACCTAAATATTAGTCGTGAAAAGAACTGAATGAGAAAGAAATATTTCTATAATAGTTCCAGTTTTAATTTCATCACCTATCATCCAGCTGGTGGTCGTGGTATTTTATACAACAACTTTTAATTATAATGTTGCCCCAAGATTACATATGCAATGCTGCATGTCTTTACAGCAGTCTACAAGCTACTCTGCATGTTAAACAGGTATGTGTTCCTGCACAAAACCTCTATATGTGTGTATGCTGTGTGCATGCGTTTCAGTGTCTGTGAGCTTAAAGACTAGGCTTATTGCGACTAATGTGAATGTCAGGTCAGTTGCTTACACAGCTGCAGGCTTGTAGATCCACATGCACAAAAGCACTCAGACACACACTCTCTTTCTTTCGCTCTCTTGCTTGCTTACACACACATACACACGCACACACACGCTCATACTTTTTTGCACAATGCTTTAGACACACCCAATTATGGAAAACGTGCGTGTGAGATGTTTTGTCTACAGAACTTCATCTGTTTCCTCTGTTTTGTGGGGCTGAACCAATGTGAAAATTGCATATTGTATCATTTTGCGTCACTTGCTGATATATTTAGTATCACATCACAGCAAGCTTATCTTTCTGTTGAGATGATTAACATGACATTATATTACATTACATCATATGACACAGTTTCACTTTTGTGCACAGCCATCAAAACCCATATTTAAAGGCAGTCACCATTGATCAATAATCTTTCGGGAGACAGATGTTAACGCTGACCTTTACTTGCTCTTCCAAGCAGATGTTTTCTGGTCTGCTAGTAATAATACCTTTCATGGAAGTATGTGAGGACAGGGTCGCAGTGCTGCTGGAGCTGAGTTCTCATGCCATCTGGATCAGTTTATCCTGTGAGTGGAAATGACTACCTTCACCTGGCTGCAGGGGGTGGAACACTTTTCATTAGTCCCTGTTTGGGTCAGGCTCATTTTAGCGAATCATCTTGTCCTTTTTAGGAAAGGCTTCTTAGAGTGCTTAAAGTATATGGCCAGGGTGATTTCAGATGCTTTGAAGTCAGCAGATGATATGTGGATAAGAGAGCAGAGGCTAACGAGATTGCTAAGATCAAATGCAAGTTTTTTTCTGATCTTGTTTAGAGGAAAGGGACTTTTCATTTGTATTTCTCAAATTACAATCACTATACAACTATGACAGTTGATGAGAGATGACACCTAGTGGTGTAACACTTACACTGCATGGCCATATACTGGAAGAACTCAAAACAAGTCAGGGAGGCAGGCTCTGATATTTGTCTGGCTCAAGTAAGTAGGGCCTTACTCAGGGCTGGCCTTTAATAGGAAAATACACTGCAGCAACCACAGCATGTTAAAAGTGGATAAAACAGTGACTAATTGCAACAGTTTGTTCAATCACATTTAACTTTAATATCATCCAGAAAAACAGCTGACTGAAATTGACCTAACCAAAGGAAAACTGTCAATACCTTTGTCTTATCTGACTGTCTCACTCTCACAATAATTCATACACTCCCTTGGATTTTTGTTTACTGATTGTGATCACCGGTACAGTCAGTCTTTTTCCTGTCATGGACTGAGCTGCTCCATTTGACTGTCAACCCACTGCTTTGTGGTGTGACTTTATGGTTAGCCCAAACATCTGCAGCACCCACAACCACAACCTACAAAAAGCAGGAAAGCAAGCACAAATGAACTTAAACTGGACGCAACTACTGTGAACACAGTTTTACCTAAGCAAACATGCCTCAATAACGTTGAAGTTAAATCAAACAGGACAAACTAAAGGAACTCTTGAAAGCATGTGATTGTCTGATGTAGGAAAATAGAGCAGTAATAACTGGTCTGGAAGTAAATTAAGAGCAGAAGTAACAAGAAAGAGACTGGAAAACACAGGAATGGGTGAGGTCAATTGTTTTTGCTCGTTCCCTCAATAGTGGATTGCCAACTCTGTCCAGCTAAAGTTCCAATTACAAAGTGATAAATCAGACAGATTAGCTCCACTCGGAGGCAGCCAACTCCCAACAGCTGCTTCTGGACTGCTTACTGTAAGAAAAAATCTGCAGTGGGGGGATGTGGGGTGTGGGACGGGAAAGCAGAGATGAGGGAGTTAGAAGACTGAGTTCATCTGGGACCTAAGAGAGGCTGAGAGTGAGAAAAAACAAAAGACAGAAGAAATTAACAGGAGAAAACACAATATGTTTAGTGGAAAAAAGACTTGATAGAAGAGCTCTGAAAAATAAGAGAAGGTAAAACTGTTTGAGGTGGTGAGAGAAATGATCCCAGGAGACAAGGAGGAGACAGCTGATGAGACAGATACTGGGGAAGACAGGGGAAAAACAGGGGTGGTTCAGAGATTAGATTTACAGAGACTTGTGGTGACTCAGTGGTATTTTAATAAAGTTCACATATTGTTTTATTGTTTCTGTCTTTCCCAAGACTCCTGTTTACTCACATATCAAGTTCTGAATCACAACATAAATCCACTATTTAAATGAATCACTGTGCTTTCCACTTCTTTCGAAAAATGAAAAAAATCGTAAAATGTTCAAAGAACACTTTTAGCTCTCCCCTATGTGTCGATTGCATCTCCTTTCCTTTCTGACCTTTTTTGAACTAAACATCAGTCTTAGTATACTACTATATGTTCACTCTTAAATGGTAATGTGTTTGGAGCATAGCAAGAGAAGCATGAAGATATCTCCTCTTTTCTCACACATACAGTCACACCTGTTGTCATTATCTTCACCTGAAAAAACACTGCATGTGTTCGCAGCAGTTTGGCTCAGCTGCATGTTTGGGCCTCTCTGTTTCCCATGGCCTGGCAGCAGGCAGTGTTTTCATATACCGCTCTCCCAAAACACCATTGTGTCAACAGCTTTGCTTAGACAAGCAAGAAGAGTGGAAAATTAACCATTAAATGCTGTCTTCATGAAGTCTTCATGAGCATCCAAATGACTACTTCAGTCCAGCGGTTTCCTCAAAAAGCTTTACTGTGTATTGGTATAAAAGACTTAAAGGTTTATGAGACTACAAAGGTAGAACGAGGTTTAGCTTAGCACTTACACATAAAATAATCTAAGTGCACCTGGTTACTTCCCAGTGGTTCTCAAGCTTTTCATTTGATGCACCCCCACAGGCCTGGCAACTACTGACTGACTGAAGTCAGTTCAAAATGAATCTTAGCAACACCTTATTTATCTTTTTCTTCTTCTTTCGGCTGCTCTCATTAGGGGTCGCCACAGCAGATCATCTGCCTCCATCTCACCCTATCCCTTGCATCCTCGTCCCTCACACCAACCCTCCACAACTCCTTGCAACTCCGTGCAACTCCTTCTGACCTCTATACTTCTCCATCAACACTCTCAAAGCAAACATTGCATCTGTTGTACTTTTTCTTGGCGTGAAGCCATACTGCTGTTCGCTGATGGTCACCTCTCTTCTTAGCCTAGCTTCAACAGCTCTCTCCCATATCTTCATGGTATGGCTCATCAACTTGATCCCTCTGTAGTTACTGCAGCTCTGCACATCACCCTTATTCTTGAAGATCAGCACCAGTGCACTTCTTATCCGTTCCTCAGGCATTCTCTCATTCTCCAAGATCGTATTAAACAATCTGGTTAAAAAGTCCACTGCCCTCTCTCCTAGACATCTCCATACCTCCACAGGTATGTCATCTGGACCAACTGCCTTTCCACTCTTCATCATCTTCATAGCTGCCCTCACTTCCTCCTTACTAATACTTTGCACTTCCTGATTCACCATCTTCCCTCCATCTGACATCCTCTCTCTCTCATTTTCCTCATTCAACAGCTCCTCAAAATACCTTTCATTTTCTCAGCACACTCTCTTCACTTGTTAAAACATTTCCATCTCTATCCTTAATCACCCTAATCTGCTGCACATCCTTTCCAGCTCTCTCTCTCTGTCTCACCAATCGAT
>VUQH01085415.1:0-30474 GCA_015106775.1 Etroplus canarensis
CGCAGGGCCAGTCGCATGCAGTCACAATGAGGGAGAAAGCAAAGGACTTTTTATCGTGCAGCTTCTCCTCTGATGTCCAGCCCGCGTTGCTCCTCGCCGACGTCGTTTAGACTTAACTTTAAATGTTTCATAGCATATTTCCGTTATGCGAAGTACAACATGTTGGGTAGTCGTCGTGCTGCGGTGGGTGCCCATCCGAGATAACGGAGAACGTGAGTATGTTGTGAAGTGTGAGCCTCTGTTGAACTTTTTCACCCCTCCTTCACTCTTTTCTTAACACAGCCAAACTTCTGCCTCGGCCACATGGGGGCTAATCCCAGAAATGTGGAGCATTAATGTGGACGAAGCTTCAGTCAGAACCGCACTTTTCTTTATCTTAAAAAAAAGAAAGCGCTCGTGCATAGTTTAAAGGGTCTGCGGCTCCCAGGTTGGGCTGCAGGCAGGCGGTGCTTGCGCAGATTTTTTTCTCTTTTTTTGCACAAATAGTGTTTTTTTTTTTAAACTTAGAAGTAGAGAAATCTAATCCTGTCAAACCACTGAGTAGTATTGTCTGTCTCAGCGAGCATAGTTGTTACAAAGTGTCTTTTTTTTGCAACTTTGTAATCAACTCCGTTGCATTTATGTGGCTTTTTTCAGTATTTGGCGCAAATTTAATCAGTACTGGTCCCCACTGTGATGACGCAATACTAAACCTATTGCCACTGGATTGTTATGAGTCATTTTTTGCTATCTAAACATAGAGGCAGACGCTAATAAAGTCAGATACTTGTGAACTTCACCCATGAATAAGATGCACATTAACAGCGTGTGTTTGTCAGTCTGTTCTTGACTGCTGGATGGAGATCAGAAACCACTGGGAAGCAGCCACTTGGTTTCACAGTCCAGTGCTGTGTGACAGTAAATCAAAGTGGTCATTTTGGTGTGTGTGTGTGTGTGTGTGTGTGTGTGAGAGAGAGAGAGAATTTATTTCTATTTCTGACTACTGACTGTTTCAGGTTTAGAGCTTTGAAGTGAGGGCACTGGGAAGGTGAGGACGTGCTGGCCAACTTGTTTAAGGGTTAGTTTTGGCCTTGAGTTGTGATGCTTTACTTTAAGGTTTGCGACCAATGTGTAAAATACACGTTGGTGTGCAGCTGCACCCTGGTTGTGGTGTTTCCCAAATTCCTCTGACAAAAAAAAATGTTGCAGATATGTGTAAATCCTTTTTATAGAGTGATGTAAAAATCATTTTTAGATACTTTATATTCTTGGGAAATACTGTACTTTGTTTATTGGAGTTACTTTGCAGATCAAAACAATTTTACTGTCTGTCATTAAAGTTGATTAACTTCAATGTGTAGTGCTGCTTACGCATTAATAGTAATACAAATGTAATGCTCTGAATTGGGGCATGTTATTTCTCATTATAACTTGGGGATTAATGTACAGAGAGCTACTCCTGTCAGCTGACAAATCTATCACATTAAATATTATAATATGCAGGTTATTTTCTGTATTTTAGATATTAAAGACATTTTGACTTCTTTAATCACCAGGACTAAAAATAATTTTTCTAGTTTTTTGTAAGTGGGATTTAATTTACTCAAGTTTAAAATACATTTTTGTTTCTCAAATGGCCGAAATAACAGAAAAATATCAGTTGAGTAATGTCAGTTAAGGCAGACTCTTTTCCGTAACTGTGTAAGGATTTTTTTATGTGGTCATTCTGCCTAATCATGCTTAAATGTGTAATAGTGTCCCCCTGTAGTGTAGTGGTTTGCACATTCGCCTTACAAGCGAAAGGTCCCTGGCTCATTTCCAGGTGGGGACATAAGTCCGTCTCACCATGAAGGGTTGCGTCAGGAAGGGCATCCGGCATAAAACCTCTGCCAAATTGCCAATGCAGATTAATCCGCTGTGGCGCCCCCTTGGTGGAGAATACAAAGGAGCAGCCGAAAAGTACATTCTTGAATGTGTAATCATCTTTCCAACGTCTCATTCTGAGAAGGAAAACCTATGAAATATCATAATAATGACTACCCTTTACTATTCCTAGGCCTTCTTTAAGAGTAATGATAATAATCTTTGTCAGTGTTTTTCTCCAGAGGGTCATACTGACTTTGAGGAAACTAAGAGCCACACATTTGATAACTGACTTTAGGTTACAGTGACAAAAAATCCACCCACATGCTGTGTTAACGTTTAAATCGCTTCACATCTTGCCAGTTGTAACACATGCATCGCTGTATGAGTCACGCATGAAATATTACATTGGAATGAATAGAGGTATTTAGCTATTGTTCACCTTTAGATTCCTTCACATAAAGATATAGATTTTTTTTTTTTTTGTGGGCCATATTTTGTATGTTTGATCTGCATTACCAAACAGGTACTGAAACACACTAATAGGGTACATATTTACCTTTTGAGGTTTGCATTCTTTGATGATATAACACTCACACCTTGACCAACTCAAGCACCAAAAACAAAACATGCCTCTAGGGTGGGGAAGTAATATAGCTATGTATAAACCTAATGTTTCCTTTGCAGACAGTTTGGCCTCAGTGTGTTTTCCACAGGTGAAGTTGTTAGGTCCTGTTGCTATGGCAGGCATGTGAAGAAGGAGGTATATTTACAAATGATTTGGGTTAAAGCAGCACTATTAAATGAGCATGACATACACTATGTGGCAAAAGATGGAACAGCATAATAGGTGCAGGTCTTTCTACTTCTTCTGAGAGAGAGAGAGAGAGACAGCAGGAAGTTTATTTCAAACTTCCAGCAAGAAGAGAAAGTAACATAGGCAGGAAAACAGTGATTTGAGTTGTTCATGTAAAGCCCACCTTGAAAGAGTGAACATGAAGGTTATCTACTGAACCCCTGAAGGCAAAAATGTATTAAGTCATAAAATATGTATCATTACTTTTTATTACAGTTTTGTAATGCTTTCACCTGGTTTTGTATGTGTTGAAAGAGTTAATGAGAATGTTAGGCTATTAAGATGCGTTCACTAATTTAACAGTTGTAGCTTTTGTTTGAACAAAAATCCTAAAAATATCCATCCATTCATCCATTGTCTGGGTTGTGGGAGCAGCAGTACAAGTAGAGATGCCCAGAAGTAAGCTGCCCAAACCACCTCAACTGGATCCTTTTCAATGCTAAAGAGTAGTAGCCCTACTCTAAGCGCCTCCCGAATGACCAAGCTCCTCACCCTTTCTCTAAGGGTGAACCCAGAGACCAATCTGAAAAAGCTTATTTCCACTGCTTGTATCCACAATCTAGTTCTTTCTATCACTATCCAGACCTTATGACAGTAGGAATGTAGATCTTCCCTTAAATTGACAGCTTTGGTATCAGCTCTCGCTCCACCACAACAGATCAATACAGTATCTGCATTACTACTGTTGCCACACCAATCCATCCGTTTATCTCCCAGTCCATTCTCCTCTCACTCATGGACATGACCATGAGATACTCAAACTCCCCCACTTGGGGCAGCCGGTCATCCGTTATCATCTTAAAAATGCATCTAAAAAAGTCTGCAGTGCTTCAGTCTGGGAAGTTGGGCTTGTACACTGGTGAAAAACTTGCATAGACAAAAGTCTGTTAAACCAAGTTTTTTTTTTTTTTTTAACAGGTTAGCTGCACTTCCGGATTCCTATTTGGCTTGTATAGTTACACATGAAACTGATAATTCTCAGAAAAACTTCTACTTCCCCACAGATTTTGTTGATTTCTGATGCTTGGATACATAGGTTCTGTCTTCACTTCTCTTTTTTTTTAGTGTAGTATTGACTAAAGCAGGGGTATCAAACTCATTTTAGTTCATGGGCCACACACAGCCCAGCTTCATCTCAAGCGGGCTGCATCAGTAAAACCATATACGTAATGTTTCTTTTTTTAAAATGTAGGTAAATATATTCTGAAAATATTCAAAGTATTTTTTTTCCACATTTGCGTAATGAGTTTGTTGGCCAGATCTAAAAGGTTTAACTTTCCATAAATTTTCAGTCCTGTGTAGTAATGCTGGCATAAAAATTATGACTTTACTGCAATTTCCACACCTTTCAGAGCCATCCAGTAGACCCTGGGCCACATGTTTTAACACCCCTGGAATTAAGAAACCTTGTCACCCAGTGTATTTCACACATTAAAACATTCAAACATAAAAATAAGATACTGAGAGAAATAATTTAATAATCCTAAATTCTCTGCCTGTATGAATATTGCAGCTCATGTTGGTAACTATGGCTTAAATCTTCACAACTAGAAGATGTTGGACTGTAGCTAGAGAACATGACTTTTACAGTGTGATTACAAGAACATGATTTTCTCCAACATGATATTATTCGGTTGGGGATTTTAGGCACTGCAACACATTAATATCCTGAAAGCTGACTGAGAGGTATTTCCTTGAAAGAATTATTGCAGCTACATTGTGGTCATTTTTTTACTTTCTGAACCATTGTGCACATAGAAATAAGTAAGCTCAGTGAAGTCCAGAGGCTCAGCTATCAGTCATGGATCAGACAATGTCATGGTTCGATGTCTTTAACTGAGATGTTAACATCAGCTCTTCCGCTTCGCTCAGGGGTTCTAAGAAATCCACTGATGAGACCACGAGTGAGGTCTGACCCACAGTGGCCCAGTAGGGAAGAGAGCAGAGGGAGGAGGTGACAAAAGAGAGAAGAGAGCCATGGGAGATAATTTGGTAGGCAGCTGGGAGTTGACTGCGAAAGACAGAACAAGCAAATTACGGCAAAAAAGGAAAGAAAAGAAAGCTATTTTCTAGTGTAAATGGAGACTTTCTACAATAACATGGACATTGGTGAGCAGTTGCTGTGTGTTTATCTGATGTGACTTGCACAGGACTTGGCTGCTGAAGCCTAAAATCTCAGCTTTGACTGTGGATTCTCCCCACAAATACACACGCACAATGCGCTCACTAGGTTTAACTACTTGCCTGTGTATGAACACGTCTGTGCAAGTGTTTGAGGGGGATATGCATGCACGCCTGTGTTTTTTCCAAAACAGCAATAATTAGAGACTGTGTGTGTATTTGTCTGTTTTTTACCCCAATGCACCCTTGTTCTTGTTGGAAGAATGTTGATTATAGTCTAGATTTAGCTGCAGCACTATGAGGATCTCACTTCAAGCATGTGTGTGCTTGCAGGCTCATTATTTGCAGGACATTGATTGATTTGTGTATGTGGGTGTGCACAGTGAAGATGTATGATGGGGTCAAGAATTTTGTTTAGTTCTCTAGTTGTCCCAACAAACTTTAGAAAAGAAACACTCCCTGAATATTTTCTTCTTTGTCATGACAAGTTTTTCCAGGTTTCTTTACTGCATTGAACAGAACTGCTGCAGTTGGTCAGTGAAATTATACCAGCAACTTTTTTATCATTATGTAACCCTTTTTATAAGCAAAAATGCTACTTTATAGTTGTAGCATTGCAAATCTGAGAATTTGTTCAGTATTATCGACTACAATAGTAGATTAAAACTCTTGAGCATAATTTTTTAGGAAATATTTCTCAGTCAAATTATTAATAAGAACCTAAAAAATAATTATTTTGTATGTCAAACAGTGTTTTATTTGTATGTTTAGCAGAAATGGGAGTTGCTTCTTAGCTGAAGTGAAAGTAGGATCACATTCTCACACAAAATACCCAATTTGCATCAAGTCACGTAAGTTCGTTCCCAGCATAAGCGCAGAACTTGCCATCACAGCAGAAAAACAGGATTCTTTGGTAATTTTACTGTGTCAGAAAGAGCCATTTTGTAAGTGCTAACACAGAAACTCTGTTGGCTCCTCATGAGTTCCAATGTGGAAAAGTTTATACTCCTGAATTGGCCTTCCAGGAAGTCGGATGCCTGTGCAGATGATTCACAGCTGATCTGAATGAGTGAAGCACTCAATTATCTCCACACAACAACAACTCCACACGGTTACACACAAACACAATATGGTACTGCACATGTAAATATTAGCATGCGTCTTCACAGTTCACAATGAATAAGTCATCATGAGTAGTGATGACTCATTCATAAAGCAGTTGTGGATTTCAGACAGAGATGTATGTCTGGATTTGGAGTCTTGACTGCTAGAGTTTTGTTTTGATTTGACTCTGCTGAGTTGTGAATTGTTAGTGTCAGCTTTACAGAAACTAAGTCTTTGTTTATGGGTTCCAGTAAGAAGTTGAGGTCAAGCTTTTGGTGCCAGAGGAGCTGAGAAGCATACTTAAACTGTTTAGATATTCAGTGTGTGCATATTTGTTGTTCTGTAATGTGCACATCAGGGTTTATTTTGCAAGGGATCAAAGTGTGTTTGCAGGAAAAGATTCACACACAGTGCATATGCTCAAATTTAGACTTTTTCGAACAGTAGTCAGCTTTTGTGGCTACATGACAGCTTTGAATTCTTGTGAACACTATCTCTGGAACCTATTGATAGAATTTTGGCAAAAATGGCCACTTTTGAAATGTAACTATTAACTGTTAAGATTTTGGTGGTGAAAGGACAAGCATGCAACCTGGCTGGTTGTTGGTAGTTTGTAAAAGTCAAGTTACTGTAATACTTGATGCCTCTCTTTCTGTTGAAACAGCTCTGACCCATGTGGGCATGGGTCCTCTGGGGTTGTCCTACAGTGTATGGCAATGGGATAAATCCTATGGGTCATGTGGGTTACAGGGTGGGGCCCCTGTGGATTGGGCTTGTTCCTGTACATCCAGTGGGTGACCTGCCCCCTTTAAGGCCAGATCAAAGCCTTGGGCTCTTCGTACTCCATGAGCCCTTCCTTTCTAGCACTTGGTTTCTGTTGTGAGCCTGGTGGCAGTTGTAAGAGCCAGGTCACATGGTGATCAACCAGTGGGCAAAAAGCTGACCCCAGGACATACTTCAAATAATAAAGCAGAAATGCAAAAGATAACTGGGATATAACTGGTATTTGTATGCATTTATAAATTCATTTATTTTTTTGATGAATTGTGGACAGTTTTGGTTCTCAGAGTCAGGGAAATGTGAAGGCAATACCAACAGAACATGGCTTTGTTATTAGATGATCAGTGTTATTCACTTTACCTGATATTTTTTAAATTAACAAAATACAATTTCCCCTCTGTGATTAATAAAAGTATTCTGATTAATTATTGTGGATTATTTGTGTATGATTTTTAACTTTAGGGAAAAGAAAACTTAAATATTAAGTCAATGGAAAACAGTCCTCCCATTATGGTTGCATGAAAAGGCATTATTTCTGTTCTGTATTCTAAATACAAAGTCATTTACAAAGACATCATCGACGACGTTACCTTGTTCTCCGCAAAAACTGCACTTACTTTTTTCCTTGACATTTTCACTCCGTAAGCAACGATTTAATCAGTGTAACAAAAATGATAATGTAAAACTGATGATGAAGATAATGTTTAGTTGCAGCTGTCAGTGTGTATTAGGGCTGTTAATGTGTTGTGGCTTCATCTTTATATTGACTAGTGTTGACCACCAGTTCTGTCGTGCCATTAGTCATATCTAGTAAATGTGTTGAAATGTTGTCATAATCATAGTTGAATGAATGATAGTTCAAAAATTTTCAATTTTAAAATGCCTCAGTTTAAACTGAGTTATTTATTTTAAGATTTAAAGAATCATGTCACCACATGAAATAACACTAGTTTAATTTTTAAAGCTTTAAGTATATATATCTATACTAATGCTAAACTGTTTTTCACAGTATAGATTTTTGGTAGTGCTAAACTCTTAACACTGGTCTTTAGAGATAGTGACTGAACAAATGAATGAAATTCTCTTTTTGTTACTGATTTTCTGACATTTGCCCAAGATTGGTAATTAGACCTTGGCTGAGCCTGACTTTTACCAGCCCTGATTGAAATGAAATGCTCGCTTGTAATACAGATCTCATTGTGTGTTGTAGTTTGTCAGCTCTGAGGCCTGTAGTGTCTATGATGTCTGTCATTTGCTGCTGACCTTATTCCCTCCTCACATATCAAATCCACACAGCCAAAG
The DNA here is from genome assembly GCA_015106775.1 of Etroplus canarensis. Lineage (NCBI taxonomy): Eukaryota > Metazoa > Chordata > Actinopteri > Cichliformes > Cichlidae > Etroplus > Etroplus canarensis. Next base: position 8,006 of record VUQH01085415.1, read on the forward strand.
CCAAATCTTAACTTGCCTTTTCATTTTTTCTTTTGTCTGTCATTACTCAAGGGCTATATTTTTGTGTTTCCTTGACATGCCAGGGTCAGGATAATGATAGGCTACAGACTGTGCAAAGATGTTTTGTATTAGTCATCGGTAGGATGTCAGACAGCTGGTAGGATGCTTATTAGTCAGGATTTCTCTTGGTTTTTGGAAGTACTGGACATATAATATAATATTAGCCGTTTCATTTAAGGTAAAGCATGTTTTTTGTACTGAAAGTAGACTTAATACTCCTGCACTTATTTTGAATTCCTTTATATCAGAACAGAGCCAGCCTGTAGTGTTGCTAGTTTCCCAACCTGCCTCCTTTTCTTAGTTCCCACACCACAGGAAATAGCCAGAAAGTATCTGGGCTTTATTTCTGTGTGTCTTAAGAATAGCTGCATTGTGTTATTGTTGTGGGAATGCAAGGGACTGAGCTAGAGAATGCTCCCCTTAAGTAATAGTATTTTGCCTATATGGCGCTTGCAACACAAAAGACAAGCCATCATCAGTTTAGTTTTAAAGGTATGAATAACAAAGGTCTGGAAAAAATATTTTTACCACAGGCCTGATTACATGAAAAAAAAAAACTCCTGATGTATTTCCAGTTCACTGTCATGTGAACGATCTTGAAACATTACAGCTTTCACCAGACAAGTATGATTTAACCAGACAGCAAAAGCTCCACATGGGCAGACATTTGACTGATTTTGGTCTCGGTTTCAGATTTGTTTTACCCATACTCTCACTCTGTAGCTTTGTTTTGGGTTATGTGGGTGTATCACAGAGCTTTCCTTTTTAAATTTGTTTGACAAAAAAGATTTCCTATTTATTCTGACAGAGAAACAAAATGGCAAGTTATTTTACCTTTTGAAAGAGGGAACAGTTATTACAGGCCTCCTCTCCATAAATTCTTCAGCACAACTAGTGGTAAATAACATATATATATATATATATATATATATATATATATATATATAAAAATTTGAAAAATGTATGCTTGAAATAAAGACTGGTATGCCAGTGCATCTGTATACCCCAGCACTTCTTCAAACTATGGAAATTTTACTGGCCATTGAACTTTAATTTGTCTTAATTTTCCAACATTTCTCAGCCCTTAAAGCTTAATAAGTACTGGAGAATGCCAAATTGGAATTTTCAGGCCTGAAGACACATTTAAGCTCTGTTATAAACTGCAAGCAAGTCAATTTTACACCCATTGCAAGTGTCATAATTCAAAGCCAAAATTTCATTTTTGTAAGCATAAATTTGAGCTTTATTATCATGGGATAACATGGTTTCAAAAGCTATAGTGCATCAATCTGTTGTTGTTTGTAGAGTAACAAAAACAAATACTGGTATCCTGAATGTTTTGTTTTGTTTTTTATTTATCAAAACAAGTTAGAGCAAGTGGCAGGCCTCCTTTTTACCTGCATTTTGATATCAGACGTATCTTGCAGCTGTGATTTCTCCTGTGTAAAAGAAATGATCTAATGTAGTGATATTCTAACACATGAATGCAGCTGACTGTATTCCTAATGGGCTGTAGCTGTGCCTAGTTGAGATGTAGTTGCATCCGCTCCCCACCTCCAACCTCCTACCTTTGAATCAGCTGATGCTTTCCTCAGGCTATGGGAAGTTAAGCCCAAAGTTATCTCATGTTTCAGACCTACTTCCTCCTTTCCAATGTGTTCTTCAATTATGTAAGCTGCGTGCGTCTCGCTTTCTGCTCTGTGTGTTATAAAAGCTCTTTCACATCTCACTTCACACAAACAGGAACACTAAGCCTCAACCAATTCCAACATTGTGACTGTATGCCTTCTTCATGTTGATCTCTTCTTTTATGGACCTGATCAATCAGGCAAAATGCTTCTAGTTGTGTGTAGCTGATGTCAGGTTGTGCCACTCTGGCTTGATGCAAAGCAGCTTGTTGCAGTCAAGTATAAAACATGAAGTGAAAGGGATGGAAAAAAGGTCACGTGGTGTCAGTTTGTGTTAACTGGTATGTTGACTATCAGCAGAGCAGGCTGTTGTGCTTGTCATAACAATATTGAATGCTGACTATATTGGAGCAAATTCCCGGACCCTTTTCTCCTGAAAACATACTTGTGTAACGGTGGTATGTGGGCTGTTATTCATGTATCTTGTATTTTATCTACATGTTGTTGATGGAACTTAGTTGCAACTTTTACCCATTTTATGTACACTTGAAGAATTAAGCAGTCTCTTAGTTGGTTGTCAGCAAATTAATCAGTAGCAATGGTAATATATTTTCTCACTTTATATGCCAAGCAAGGATGTTGTGTTATCATAAATTTGTTCATCAGTACCCTAGACTGTATAGTAACATAGACTGTATATAAAAGATGGAGGTAGCCAACGTAACATCATCCACTTGTTTCAGTACTCTGCAGTTTAAACCATCTGAAGAATGTACTTTGGGGCCCCTCCAGACTAGAGTGAGATAAATATTGTAATTTAAAACATTTAATGCATTTTTTAGATTAACCATCACCACCTGCAGTTCATGATGGTAGAGGTGAAGTGTATCCAACTGTAAATGGAACATAGATAATTGATATCAATGACAACCTTGCCACTAATCCAGCTGGTACAAAATCAAAGACTGAAAGGATGATGTGAACTGAGCTGATTAATACGAACTGAACTTTAAAATGAGAGCAAGGAGATTCTTCAAGTTGGTTTCAAATGGATTCTTTCTCTTTTGGGGAGCAGGCGTTGCTAAACCTTAACAGCCTGCACAAGCAAAGTCTGCGTGTGGGCAACTCTGAAGATGTACAAGAAATATTTTCCAGAGATAAAATGAATGATGGATGGTACTGGGATGATTGAGGCTGGTGTCATTAGAGATGTGCTCACACCTCCCATCCATTGCAGCACTGCTGTAATGACAGAAGTGAAAGGGATCACAATGCTAAGATATTTGACAGTTAAAACATAGCAGTGAATCTTCTCAGCAGTGATGACAGAAACAAGAACCGTGATTTCACATCTTTTACAGTTTCATATTGTGACTCAGTTCATTTAATCTCAGAAACTGATAAAAGCTTAGCCATTTCCTCCCATTAATATCACATTGATAAGAACTAAAATTACAAGCTGTTCTTCAGGGGGAACATTTGTTGGCTAATTTAGCTTCCTCTCTACTCTCATCTAGGGAAATCTGGCCAAACAAATCATATCACAATCTTTTGAAGTAGAATTATCATCTGAATCACACTTCTCTCCATCATGCTTTGTTGTGCATATGGATAAAAATCCTATAACTAAAAGCTAAAGACTCATCTCACAAATTTCTTCACCCTGTTTTTGTTCTGTTTTTATTTTGAGTGTTTTGATTGGAAGTTGGGATTCATTTCTCTCTTGTTTTGATGCTTTTTCTACTAATGTTATTCTTCATTTGCTTTTCTGTCTTCTTCTTTATAACATAAATTGCACCTCTAAGATGCGTCATGCATCCTCTCATAAATGGCTTGACACAACTGATCATGCTTTTGCTTTGTTCATGTGGCAAAGGAAAGCTTGGACAGCACTTGCTAATTAATCATTTAGATTGGCCACTTGGTCATATCACCTACCCTTAGTCTTTTGTCTAGACTTATCTGTAGTTATAAATGCCCTATAGCTGAAATTAACTCAGCTGTTGTCTTTAAACTTCTGTAAAATCAGGATTTTAGCAGTGCAGTGCAGTGCAGCAGTTTATAATGGCTAATGTGTAGTTTTAATGGGATGCTTTTCATACGTTTAATTTTTCATACTCTTTTGGTTGTTTGACAACAGGTTTTTATGGGAGTTTGGCTGTGTTAAAGCAGATTCTATAGTGGTACAGATGGCAGAAGACAGCCTCTATTCCTACACTTTGACAATATTAATTTTTATTTATTAGCCTTTTAATGTTCTTAGTTGAGTAAATACTGGGTCATTAAATTTAACCTTGGTAACCTTGGTTTTCTAAATTATTCATACTAGTGTGATTGTATGCATTGACAGGAAATATTGAGCATTTGTAAGGTGCTTTTTAGGCTTTTCTAAAATATTGGGACATGTATTGTGTATAGCCATTAAACTTAAAATGCATGAGAGGAAAAATTTTCAGAAGATGTTTTTCACTTGTAGCTTTTAACACAAATGCATATTCATCATGCTCGCAGTTAAATATTTTAAGTAACAGCTCTTGTACTTGATATTCTAGTCCTCTTTCCAGCCCTGACGTAAGTGTACACGTGTGTGTGTGTGCATGCGTGCGTGCATGCGTGCGTGCGCACACTCTTTGCTGCCTGCCAGGGCAGGGCAGGGCTTCCTGTTGCTGTGATTGCTGCCCAGGCAGAGCAGAGCAGTGATCCTTTGGTCTCCTTTCCTCTCTCGCTCAGCCACCTGGACCTTCACCCACAAACCTGGCGCCAACTCCTCTCCTCTCAGCTTTCTCCTGCCTGTTATTCTCACTTCCTGCCTGCCCTCTCATTATCCCCCTCATCTCTCATTCTGTCTGTCCTTGTGACTCTTGTTTCTCTGTCTCCTCCTCTTCCTTTTCTTGTCAGAGTTCCTAACTCCTTTACTGCCTATCCTTCATCTCTGCCACACTTACTCTTTCCCTGCTTTACAAATGTATCTGTATCTCTGTGATTCATTCAGTGATACAGGGAGTGAAAATTCAGAGGTAATAAAATCTGTTTTTCATCTAAGACCCTGTGATCCATGTGTTGCCTTTTTTATTTGTAATTTATGTATATTTTCCACCCCAGTATTTACGGGAAAGCCTGAAGTGTTTGATGTCTCTGTGAACCTCGATGCCATGCAGATTAATTGAGTCATAAACAATAGATTGGATCCGGCTGATCTCAGTAATAAGGCTTGGACTATATAAAGGTCAGACGGATGTGGCTTGCTGTAAATTACATTTTACTTAATGAGTATGACAGTTAGGACTACATCCTATTTTTTTTCAATAATGTACAACTAATCAGCACATGGAGGTGTACATGTACACACATTGCCAGACTAGTTGCTCACACACATCTGTGTGTTTGTGTGTTTTAGAGCAAGGAAAAAATCATTTAATTCATCACCCAGCAGTGAGATGTGTATATATGTTTAAGTGTGGCTTTGAAAACAGGGAGATTGTGTCTGTGGTGTAATGCATGGGACTTTTTGAGGTTTATTGGCATGCTTGCTTTTGTTTTCTGCTGTCAGGAACAAATAAGCTCATAGTGATCTTTTTTCAGAGCTCACTCTTTACACAAGAGAAACCTCCCCTGATTTCCACCATGGAATTGCAACTTTTTCTTCATTTTTAATTAATTTGATGATTAGTGAAGCTGTAGTTTCAGGGCCAACTGGTTGATTATTTAGGTGAAGTGCTTATTTTTTGTCAGTTAGAGATGCAGACTACTTTGAACACCCGGATGTAACTGCTGTTTGATCTACTTAATGTGCTTCTGGGGCAGTGTACACCAAAGTGTTTTTCCTGAGACTGACAGGCTTTTCCCAGTTATTGACAATGTGGATACAGCATTTTTTGCTGTATCCCCATCCCCAGTGCTAAAAACCGCAGTGTGACAAGGTGCTGTCTTTTTCCATGCTGTGGGTGTTGCACTCCTCACTATCCCCTTTTACCCAGCCATCCATTCATGGTGGAAGAGAGTCGGAAAAAAGTCTACCAACCAGCCGCAGCATCCTACTTGTACAAGTGCTGAACAGCAATGAAGGAGACTGTTGTTGCTCTGCGAGTATTCAAACTTACCTGATTAGTAACAAAGTGTCAGAGCTGCAAGTATGTCTGTGTCTCTTAAGTGAAATCTATGCTTCTGTGTTAAATCTGTGCCACAGGCAAGTTGTAATGGCAAAGCCTTTTTAAATTCTGAGCCGGAACTTACACCGTAACCTGACGTGCATCTCCCTAGAAATGTTGAGGCATGTCAGAATGATTTTGATTGGCTCATTTAGTACCATCATTTCCTCTTGTGCATTGTGTGTTGCCATTTTTTGTAATCTGAGAAACTCCACCACCAACTAGTGTTTTGGTAGTGAATTTGCAGAGTAGCACAGGTGTGCCAGAATAAGAATAAATGCTGGTAACAGCAATGGCCACTGGCTTAGGCTATATTGTAGGCTTTTCATAGATTCAGTGCAGATGTATAAATCACACATTAAACACTCTTAAGCACTCCCTGTTGGGATTTTTCACTTGCCAAAAAAATCCCTTTGGTGTACACGCCTCCTTGCTCATAATCTGCTGAAAACTAATTGTTAACATTTTAAAGAAGTCGTCTGGCTGTCTGCTTTTGGTTGAAACACATCACCAAAAAAAGTCGAGTGTAAATTTTACAGAAGTCACAGTTAAATTACCAACGAGGCCGACTTATTTGCGTTTGGATGTTCCAGTGACTTTCATATTTAACCCTCTGGACTCGATGAGCATGGCAGTGTGTCCAAATCACATGACCAAAAGGAGATGAGTGTCAGGGGTGCTTTGTCACAGAAGAATAACAGCAAGAGTGAAAGGGAAGGTTTACAAGATGGTAGTGAGGCCATCAGATGGGCAGCGTAAATTGAGAAATTTGGAGCTAAAGTCAGCGAAGCAAGGCTGAGATGGTTGGATGTTCAGTGGAGGTATAGTAGATATATTGGACAAAGGATGTTAAAGATAGAACTGCCAGGCAGGAGGAGAAGAGGAAGATCACAGAGAAGGTTGATAGATGTAGTGAAGGAGGACATGCAGAGGACTGGTGTGAGGGAAGAGGATGCAAGGGGTAGGGTAAGATCAAGGCAGATTTTCTGCTGTAGCGACCCCTAACAGGAGCAGCTGGAAGAAGTAGCTGCAAGATGCAGCCTTGTTGAATCTACATTTCAACTTGTGTTGAAAGTGACTGTAGGGGGAAAGTGTTGCTAACTGGATACTTGGTGTTCTCTGTGGCTGGAACCTGCTTACAGCTGGGGCATTGTCAGCATCATCCTCTGTCTTCCTCACTCTCTGGCGTTTCCCTCATTTCAACATTTCCCGTATTTTCATAAAAGTTGGTAAAAGCGTAAAAAGAAATCAAACTTTTTTCTACTTGGATTGTTACAGTAAGGTTGTGCTGAAAAAATGGAACCAAACAAGGCAAGGTAAACAGAAGGTGTAATATAAAGGTAAAATCAAAAGTAGTCAAAAACGGCCAAACTATACTCTAGACTCCAGAGGGTTAGAGGCTTCTAGTATTAACACATCAGTCTTGGCATATTTCATTAAATATGTGAGGTCTAATAATAGTTTTATAATAGAAAGGTGGTGCTTTCAGATAGATTAATTCATCCATCTAACCACTTAAAACTCAAAGAAATCCATCCATCCATCTGCCACTTGTCCAGGTCATGGGAGCAGAGACACCCAGACATCCTCTCTTCAGCCACCTCCCCTGCTGTTCAGGAGGACACCGAGGCGTTCCCAACCCAGTCGAGAGGTGGAATCTCTCTAGTGTGTCCTGGGTCTGCCCAGGGGACTCCTCACAATTTGACATGCCCAAAACACTTCCAGTCCAGGAGGCATTATAGTCAGATGCCCAAACCACCTCAACTAGCTGTGGAGGAGCAGTAGTTCTATTCCAGGTCCCTCCTTAATGACAGAGGTCATCACCCTGTCGTTAAAGAGCCCTGCCTTCCTTTGGAGGAAACTCATTTCCACTGCTTATATTGACAGTCTTTTTTTTTCAAGCACTACCTAGAACTTATGACCACAGGTGACGAGCTTCACTTTTGTGCTTGATTGTTTTCTAAAAAAAATTAAGCTAAATAATATTTAAGATTGAAAAAAATATGATTAGAGAACTAACAAGAAATGTTTTACATTTTGTCTAAAAATTACTTTTTTTTGCCAAATGACTCACATACTTGACTAATCATTTCAGCTTACTTTATCAGGTAGTTTAGTTATTATCTGACTTTTTCTTTTATGCATCCAGCATCTAGTGACCATTAGAAGTACTATAGTACTCTTAAGCCACTTTTTCACTGGCTACAGCCCCTGCCCCCCACTTTGAATACATGATCTGAAATTTCAAAGATCACTTTTGCACTTTTGTGGGTGTGTATGTCCTTTGCATCAAAAAAGCTGTTCCCAGCTGGGGACAACAGGAAAACATAGTTGTGTGTTGGGGGCTGATACCAGGCCTGCAGGATATAAATAGGCCCTCCATGCAGTAGGCATCTACCAGCAGTATATGAATATTATCTGTGTGTTGTATAAGCCTCCATCTTTGGAAATTTTATATTCTTGGTTTTGCACATGGTTTTGAAGCTTTAACGATATGTGTATTTCAAAAGCAAAGCTGGTTCTAAGGAAAGCTCATTTTGGCACTGCTCCCTATAGGCCACATCCAGGATGGTGTTTACTGTAGACATACTCCTAGCTCTTTCATTTAGGTGTTTGGGCATTTAGCAGGAACAAAAAACCACAACATGACCCATTAATTTCCCCAGTAACTCCTGAGTCATTGGGTTACTCATACTTTCAGGATCAATTCATGTGTGTTGTTTCACACATCCTGTTTCTCTTCCTTCTTGATTAAAGTCAGACTCTTAAACCTCCTGAGACCTGAGCTCTTGTTTGGTATTCATGGGATGCAACAGGTCTATATTGAGAATGAAGTGTAAAGTATAGAAAAGCCAAATGTAATATCCCCATATAAAGACATGGGGTCTCAGGAGGTCAGGCCCACTTCTGGAGCACAAAAGTTATGAGGATAGGGTAGCACCGTGTGACTCATTTTGATATTTTGTAACCTGACTTGGTATGGCATTGACTTTTTTCCCACCAAGGTCTTGAACGGAGGGCACGCATCAAGGCTACAGGCATTTCAGCACCAATTAATTTTAAAGTGGCATCTTTAGATTTTTGTTAGAATCAAAGTATAGAAGTCATCATGAAAATAGTTATGATCTTTTGAATAATTAGTTGATCTCATGAAGAGATATTGAAAAAAAGAGACATGGCACTCAAAGAATCGTTTGGTTACCAGGGTAATCCCTGGTTCTCTAAAAATAGAGTGAGGTATCTCACTATGAGAAGTGCCCTTTGGCGTGACCAGTCACGGAAGCCCCACTACCACCATGTCTATCAAAGACTAATCACTTCAGAGGCTTGGGGTCACCCTACCTCCATATTATTAGCCCCTGGCCCCACACTAGGCATTCTTAAGGTATTTCTTCCATGTGCCCATGCAAGTAGGGCAGTGTAGTGAGATACTTTATTCGGTTTTCAGATAATTTGGTGGTTATCCTGGTAACCAAGCATTCTCTTGCTCAATCTCTCACTATGGGAGATATAGTCCACTCCAGGATTGCATGCTCCAAAGCCTAAACACATCTTGACACAGGCACGTCGACATCCACACACCCACCCCAGGGTATAGTTTGCAGCTAAGAGCACACACTAAGCACTGAATGTGTCAGTGAAGGTGCAGTCACATCAAGGGACTAAAACCTAATAAATGTGTGTGGGGATGCCCAACTAGCAGCTGCACAGATATACCTCACAGAAACACCCTTAAACAGGGCCCACGAGGTAGCCTTTCAGAATTAGAATCAGAATGCTTTATTAATCCCGGGGGGGAATTGTATTGTGTTACAGACGCTGAGTTAGATATCGATATTCCTCTGGTGGAATGTACATGCAGGTGCACAGGAGGCTGCAGACCATGGTATTTATATCCCATCATGATAGCCTCCACTACCCAGTGTGACAGCCATTGAGGTTTGAAAGAGAACCTGAATTTTAATGTAAGGGACAACAATAGCAAATATGGTGGTAGAAGTATAACTTCCGTGGGGGTGGGGCTTTTTAAAACCTTAATTTAGGCCAAAGTCCATGCTTTGAAATAATTTAAAGTAAATAATTTGTAGATGCCTGCCGAGTGGTGAGACTTCTTTCTAGAAGAACTTTGTCTCATATAGGGCCTCAGAAAAGAGTCATTGTTTTATTTTTCTCCAGAAGTTACTTGTTTGACATTTGCATCTGTCCAGTAAAGACTTCTGAGTGTGGTATTCATCACTACCTGTTTGCTTTTTTAAACAGCAGTGGTTTACTTGCTGCATCAGTAGTTTCACAGTAGCGTTTGTTTGGTTAGACCATTTTTTTTCTTGCCAAAAAGCTGCCGCTGATGTCAACATAGTGCAGCAGTTCCTGCAGCAGTGGTGTCGATGGTGGAGAAAAAAGCTGTGCCAAATTTCTGCACAGAATAGAAACAGAGAGCAATTGGCATGCCATGCCATTGTAAGTGTGTGTATGCTTCATAGAGACAAATGTAAGTGAGTAAGATGAGGAAGAAAGAAAGGCAGTCGTGCTGGAACGTTTTTCATTTGCATCTTAGTATGTTTGGGCTGGCCCACTTTTTTCTGTCATGTCCTGTTGAATGCTGTCTAGGAAGATGATAATATAATAACAAAAACAGCAAGCTGAGGTTAGAGGTCCCAAATAAGAAAAGAGAAAGAAGACAAAAACTGTATTAGCCTTTTTGTTTTCCCTCACAGCTTGAATATGGCTCTTCAACAAGGTAGAAGTAAAGGAAGTTTGAGTCTAAACACATCTGGAGATCTTCAGAAGACAGAGAGGATGAAAAGAAAGGGAAAACCCTGGGAACAGACGGCCAAACCCCCAGTGGGATATGGCGAGAGGAAGTGTGTGTGTGTGTGTGTGTGTGTGTGTGTGTGTGTGTGTGTGTGTGTACATGTTCAGTAGTCAGTCATTGCTGAGTCATCGCTGGGCTGGCCAGGCAGATAGAAACAAGCTTCTGGGGGGGCCAGCTGGAGGGGCACAAGGGGGCATGCACTGAGCATGCTCTGAAAAGTACAGGAAGGGAATTAGTTGTTGTGACAGGACACATCCAGGAACTTTAGTGACGCAATATTTCACGATGCCAACTTTTCACTGCCTCATTGACGTACGTGTCCCCTTGATATGTTAAATGGTACGAACGAAGAAATGGCAGGCTTATTTAAAGATGTGACCTCACAAATTTTACAACTCTTAGTCTCACTAGGTTGTCGAAGGGAGATGAGATAACGAGACATGTTGCTCCATGTTTTGGCCCGACCACAACGACGACCCCCCCCTCCGTTTCTTGTGGTTTTCTGTGATCTGTTGGACCACAGTCTGTGACACCCCCCCCTCACCAGCCCACACACACCCGTATGCACAAGCACTCTCACGCTTCCTGTATTCTGAATAGACCCTTCTCTGCTGCACTGGAGGAAGATGGTATGTACTGTAGGCACATGCTAAAGTTAGAGAAGGTTAAACCCCTGTTAAGGAAACTGCAGCTTAAGTCTCATTTTCAGTCTATTCAACTGTTGCTAAACACTTCATTTTTGGAAAAATTTGTAGGGCAGAAACAGAAGCAGTTCTAGTTGATTTATATTGCCTGTTGACTTCTTTCCTAAAAGCACAATTTTGTTTTGAATACGTGCTATAGTAAAATATTCTACTTGTACTCACTGGTTTACTTGAGTGTGTGCAACAAATCCTTTCATCCTAACATGCATATTCAGAGGAACTTATCATGCTATAACTCAGTCAAACTTAAGCACTTTTGATGGTCATTGTTTAGATGCGGCACATAAAATCTAGCTGCGCTGACATGGAATATCCCAATTTAGTTTATTTTCAGGATTTTGCATTCTTGAGGAACACTGAGGAATCTGGTTGTGCATATATGTGTGTTGTATATCCTTGTCACTGACTGCTGCATCACGTGTCATGTGATGTTTACAAGCACAAAGTGGGAGTTTTTAAATCATTATTCTGGCTTCCCTTCAGCATTAAGCTTAAGCTAATTTAGCTCAGTGTTTGGACTTCTTCAGTGGTATATTTGAGTTTGTTACAGCCAAGGGCCAACTTCCAAAGTGTCAAAAACTTCAAATGGCCACTTGAAGATGGTGCCAAAAGTGAGTCAATCGCCATAGATTCCAGTGTTAAAATACCCAAGTTTAGTGCTTTGTACAAATAACAGTTCTCGTCTCATCAGCTAATTTTCTCTTTCAGGAGTTATGTTTTTTCTAAACAACTCTCCTGTTTTTTAAACAACTCTCTTTATTACAACTCACATGTCACTTTAAGTGATTGGGTTTGTCTGTTCAGCATTTGATTGTTCCAAAACACTCCATAGAGCTGGTTTTATTCAAAAAACCAAGATGCGCATGGAGAAAATACCAAATTCGAGGTTTCAAAATGCTTCTTTGGTTGTTCCTGTCTACTTCAGAATTTAATATGTCAGCATTTCAAAACTTTTTCCTAAGTGTCCAGTGATTTTAGACTTTATACATTTTCAGAATATTCTTTTTTTTCTTTCATTGTCACCATTGTGTTACTTTAAATGTAATTTGGCTAATGCTACACCTGAACAGATGGTGTGCATATTTCTCTACAATGTGTGTGCAGGTACTCCAGATACCTTTTTTTTTTCTCAAAACCTGATCACATCTGGGCTACTCATTTCCAAGTAAACACACTCACTGTGTCGTGTTTATGCTGTCTGCTAAGCCCAGAACATTCTCCCTGATCCCCTCTAACAGTGGGTTTAGTATAGTCATGGGCAGCAGGATTTAAACACAAGAGAATAGCAAATGAGTGTTGGCAAAGAAGGACAGGAGCATGGCTCATTGAATACTCAGGGATGCATCCTTCTTCTTTTTGGCAAATTTCTTTCTGATTATGAGAAATTTGTTAATAATGGTGGACAGGTTGAAACATGTATGGCCTTTATAAGAACAGAACTGCTGCATGGTGGCATCTTCCTGCACTGGATGATGCGGCACCTACAGTTGATAATATGTTTGTGTGGCTGATGAAAACAGTGCAAGATTTTAGATGCTTTTAATTTTACTATTATTATTATTATTATTGGTATTATTATTAGAAAACCTCATGAGATTAAACCAATTGGCACACACTAAACCACTCTGTATCAACAGAAGCAAGGAACTGAAACAGTGCACAGGACAGAAAATAGCAGAGCCATACCAAGGCCAAGCCTTGGTGGACCTCTTGTTAAATCTTGACTGTAGAGCTGGGCAATAATACAATAACGATAATTATCACGATAGAACTTTTGCTCAATAGAGATTTAGGACAGGGTCGATATAATGTCAATCGAACTCATGCCGTTCATGTTTTCTATCCTAATGAGGAACTAGTCACGTGGCTGGAAAAGAACTGCAGCCATCTTTGTTGGGTGGAGCGTAGGTTGGTAGCGGGCAGCAGGACACGTGCTAATGTTTGAGTTTCTGCAGCCGCGTGCACCACATCTCAGGTGAGATATAAGAGAAAATAATGATGGAAAACCGAGGGACAGCGATACTAAAGGAGATGCGGCAATGGACACAGCCTGATGCTTAAAAGACAAGGACATTGTTGAAAAATCAGAGCGGAGGAGTTTGGTCTGTGCAGATATTTTAGCTGTTTAAAGTCCGACTGGAAGCAGAGAAGCTGCGTTGCAAATGATGTCAAAGCATGTTCCCACAAAAACGGTAATAATACTGATCTGTTTTAACATCTGAAGCAAGGCCATCTTTTAGAGATCAATGTAGGACTTCACAGTCCCAGACCCAAACAGGTGCTGCTGGTCCTCCTGAAACAACCACAGACCACAGAGTGCACGTTTTCAGTGAGACCACAAAGGGCAACAGTCTACTTCATTTTTTTTAAAAAACACGATGCCAGTAAGCATGGTGGAAAATGTGGGATTTAAGCAGCTGATGTAATTAACCCTCGTTAGCAGTTATCTCAGATGGCTCAGCTATGCAAAGAGAGCAGAGAGACAGTCGCACATCTGAAAGCATATATTGGCCTCACTGACCAAGACTGGAATCTGAAAAGCAAATGTCTATAAACTACAAAGTTTCCTGAAGATCAAACAGGTGAAGTCATGACTTTAGGACTGACAGAAGCTCTTTAATCCTGAGGACTGAATTTGTACTGAGGATAGAAACACAATGTTTGTCTTTTTCTTTGTAGGTTTATATAGATTCGAATAGTTTTAAATTGTTGAAAAACAAAAGGAAGGATACAGAGGTAGATTATTTTTAATTTTATTTTATATTAATACCTACTTTATTTACTTGAAACTGACCAAAGATTTTGCTTTGAGTTTTCTTGTAAAACTTGAAAGCTTTAGAATTTTGATTTTAAATTTAAGATTTTAGAGTTTTAGACTTAAGATTTTATTTTAGTTAGAGTTGACCAACTTTAATGTTCTCCTTTAAAACCTGAAAGCTTCTGACTGCTCAGAATTCAGATTTTAGTGTATATATACCCATTCAATTTATTTAAAATATAGTTGTATAATGTTCTACAGTAAATCATATGTCTTGTTTAACATCTATCTATCTATCTATCTTAATGAATAATCGTGTTAAACAAGCTTACAGCTATTGCCTGAATTGTGTTGGTTTTTGCCATAATTGAGCAACTCTCGTGCTATATCATGTCTTAAAACATAACTGACACCTCGGAAGAAAAAAGCAGAAGGAACATTAAAATGGGTCACATGTAAATACACAAACACACAGATGACCATGCAGACACTGTGGCTGATTGAGAAATTTCTATATGTACTTTCTCAACCAGGGCCTCATTCACTACCTGTCTGATTGACTAATTACTGTTTCCATTCATTTAAAATACTTAAGTCATCCATATGAGTTTCTGTTATCCAGTGCACTTAAGCAATTTTTTTTTCTTTCATTTTGTTTACCTCCACTGTAGGAGATGATTTCCTGAAATTTACTAAAATGCGTGCACTTGCAGTGTTTTTCCCACAAACTTAATGGTAACTCATTGTCCTTTGAGTGAACTGTGGCCCTCTGTTGAGAAACTCTACGATACTCTGGTTGATTGCCAGAAGTTTTTTGAAGGCCCATGTAATCCAATTTGTGCGGTTACAGATCAAGCACAGATGAAGTAAAACTTTTGAATGTTCTTTTCCAGTTTTTGAACTGTTTTTTCAAGCAGTTGAAAATTTGCCATAACTGTTTAGCCATTTCCCATGTTTAGTCCTTCAGTCCTTGCGCAACTCTCCACATTAACCTGATCCAATTGCATTTCCACATCTCTCTTTTTGTTTGTCCCTCTATCGTTTTCTTTCCATGCTTCCACTCTTTATTCACCTATTTTTCTTTCCCCTCTTGTTTTCTGCAGTGATTCTCATCCACTCTGGTTACTGCAATGAATGGTAACACTATCCATCCAGCCAACACTGCAACAGCAGCAGCCCCAGGTGTGGCAGTTCCCTTAAGAGGCTGGAGGGAGTTCTGTGAGCTGCATGCCATTGCTACAGCCCGGGAGCTGGCTGGACACTACCGGAGCTTTGCCAGAGAACGACCACAGCATGACGTCCTTCCACCAGAGACCTTTTCAAAGCAATTTACTGACCTCTTTCAGCAACACTTCTGCTGCGAGGTCGACAAAGATGGCGTGCCACTTGGCCAGAACACAAGCTCTGCTGTCCCTGGTAGTGCTTCTTTGTCATCTCCCCATCCACCTCAGCCTGTGATCAGTCGAGTATGGATCTCACCTTCATCACTGGTGCAGGACTACCGAGAAGCTGGGAGACCAAGTGGGGGAGCTGCTCCACTGACGGCATCACCAAAGGCGGAGCCGGTGGTGTTGAGCCGGGAGCAGGAGCAGCCACTGAGATGTGCTGCGGGAAACTCCTTTTCAGGATCTCGCAGTATTGGCAGCGGGTCACTGCTGATTCATAGTCATAGCAATGAGGAGATTCCTGGCACAGATCGTCGTCAGGTATCTGAACGGTACTCTTCTGACTCCTTGACCTCCAACCCTGAACCCTCTGAAGTCACTCATTTCTCTATCAGCCAAATCCAAAAGTCTGTAAAACAGCTTTTAAAGAAATCACCCCAAGCCAGTCCCCGCTCATCCCAGGACCTTTCTGTCAGGAACCCCAACCCCACCATTAACAACAGCAATGCCCTAAATAATGGTGACAGATTGGGTGCAATTTCCTCCATCAGTGAGACTGTGTCGTCCTCTTCGTCCCACTTTTCCTCTGAAACTACACCCTCATCTGCTTCAAATCGTTCTCGTGTAGTCAGTCAATTGTTTGAAAGTTTCCGGAAGTTTCGCAGCAAAAACGTGAGGCAGAGGAGGTCTGAAGCGAGTGGCTGCTGTAAGGAGGGCCAGCTGAGGTACTTGCTAGTGGATGAAACAATCTCAGACTCTCAGCCCTGCTGGCAACGCTGCCACCTGCTGGTCAGGAGGATCAGAGATGCTCAAGGAGGAAGAGGAGCAGGGGAGAGGTACCAGTTGGAGCTCTATGATCCACCAAAGGTAAGAAACACAAGGCTTTGTATGTATTTTATATTCATTATATACACGATTTACTAAACTGACAAACCAGCTGTGGTTTTTCATGATAATCAATGGGCATTCATTTAAAACAGTTTGTAGCTGTAAAAATATTAATTTTATTTTGACACTTAAGAGTTCTGTCTTCAGCTTCAGTTTTCTTTGTCTTCACATCCAAATGAGTGGATTCTAATAAAGGTTTCATATAGGTTTAGGCAATCTGATGATTATAATGGTCATTAATGATGCTGAATGTAAGTAGTTTAGTTTGAAAGCTCCAGTGCTAACCAGTCCTGACCCATTCTGTCACACGTGTACCCAACTCCTCACATCAGTTAAACTAAATCTGTGGGAGATTGTCGCTCATGTCATGGACTGTAAGATCATAATATGCTCTCTTGGCAGGGTTATCCACCCAGAGTTGCATGCTTAAAGTGGTAAAATGGCATAGATGCATATTCTATATTATCTTTACGTGTATTTAGTTAGGAACAGTAGGCTAAAATCAATAACTTTGCATGTGTTATAGTTTGCAGAGTGAAAAGACAATCTAGTAAAAATTGTGCATGTTTCATATTTTCCTTTTAGTCTTTGTTAGATGTTAAAGCAGTCAAGGTGTGTGGAGGGCATGTCTAAGACAAGAGGCTGCAGTAAAACCGTTTGGCTTGTCAAGCAACTAAATGCATTAAAATATGCCATAATTTTGAAACTACACTCCACTACAGGTTTTTATGCTTAGCTGGTTTATAAACATGTCCTGAATCCTCAATGCTTTGGGTATTAAGAAAAAAAGAAAGTTAATAATTTTCCAAAGATGTTGAACAAGTAAATTCAAAATCTAGCTACCAGTCTGTACATTTTATAATATATTTGATTGCAACAAGCAGATGTTCAAGAAAACATGCTTACATTTCAAAACCAATGTCTGATTATTTTTTGTTGCTATTCTCACCGCAGAAGATGCTTGCTGAGTTTCATGGGATTGTGTGTGCTGTTTTTGCAGATGTGCATGTTTTTTATAGCCTCTTCTCAGAACTGTGCACACTGAAACATTGTACAGCTGACAGGTTCCTCATTTCTGTTTCATATCTGCATAAGATAAGTCACTAGATCTGTTTGTATCAGTAACATGGAAACCCACATAAGCCTTTAAAGGTTGGTTCATGTAAGTTTGCCAAGCAGTGTCACATACTCTTAAATTAATGCACACACAAACACAAGAACACACAAAGGCACAAAGTCATTTCCTGTTTCCAGCTGTTTAGTCGCAGGGGTTTCCCCCCCTCCTTCTTTAAATCATCTCTTTACTCTGCCTGTGTTTGTTTTTGTTTTCATAAATGGTATTTTACTGCCTCTAAGAAGCTCCTTTTAGTGAACAGTTTGCTACATAACAAAACGAGACCAAAGCTGTGATGATATTTAGCTTTGCCTAAGAAAATCTCCCATTTTACTGGTGGTTTTCATTACACCTTTGCTTCTAGTGACTACTTGTATTTAGACAGCATCTAGAGATTGTTTTGATGAGAAATACAAAGATTTTGCATTAATCAAACTGAAAGCACCAAAAAAAAAGATATTACTCATGTAGTCACAGTTTAGTGTAATGAAGACTAAAAGCAGCCTGCAGCATGCAGTTCATGCTTTCTATGCATAGTAGGAGCATCACTGCTAATACTCCAAATTTGATTCACACTGATGCCCTTTGAAGATAATTGGTTTACCCTTTAACCTAGTTAAAGAGGTGGAAATAAAGTTAGTGCACATATTAGTAAAGACAGATTTAATCAGTCTGTGCCTCATGACTGTCATACATTCCTTTATTATATATATATAATTTATTTATGTACCTCAGTATTTTCTTAGGGTGGTATTTTTTACTCAGTTACATCAACAAATCTGCAATATTCATGTGTTCTTTTAATCGTTAGTGAGTAGCTATGCCTCCCACACTGTTTCCTGTTTGCTTGGGGTTTGCTTCAGCCAGTCGTAACGTTCCTCCTTGCACCAAGAAGCCACAACCTTAAAACCATCTGCCTAACATTGGTTAGCTTCCCCTGATGCCAACAAAACAGCTCTGACTTGTTAGGGCATGGTGACAGGACCTCTGGGGTGTGCTGTGTTGCCATGGCTGTCCCATGGCATGACAATCTTTTCGATTGTAGTTTTTGCTGGGTTAGGCTTTGTGGGTTGAATTTATTCACAGATGTCCTACCGATGCTTGGTCAGATTAGGATCTTGGGCCCGAACAGTTTTTGTTTGTACCTAGTAAGGATGTTGTTAGTGTGTCAATGATTAGTTTGTAAAATTATTCACTTTTTATTGATTTATGATGCCAGTTAATTCTTTAAGTTTAAGATACCACTGGCCCTGCTGTAAACAGTGCAGTTCTGCATTCTGTAGTTTGATCTAGAACATATGTCAGATTAAACTGGCATATGAAAGCTCAACTGTAGCAATGGGTAACCACGTTCAGCACTTGGTAAAATGTTATGTTTGGCACAAAGTGACACACATTTTAACATTAAAAACAGGATTTTATTATTAAAGGTGATTAATGGTTACAAATGGCTATTAAATACACATACAATACTTGTATTGACAATGTTTAATCTCGTACATTAGATTTTGCTAAATTTTCACAGTTTTCTGAGTGCTTTCTGACTTTTAGACTAGTTGAATAGTTTATTTTATCCCAAAAAAAGAAGATATAATGGACTCATCAGTGTTAGAGTCCCGTAAATCTTTTGTGTCATCGCAGAAACTATTTGATGCAGGATTTTGAATTTGGCACAGTGATAGACCTCCATGAGATGTGGAACTGATTAGATTTTCAGCCATTTCTTTTTTAGAAAACATTTCATGCCATTTCTCTGTAACAATTTGTCCAATCTGCATGAAAGAAAAACCAAATTGAATGTGGGATCATACACGTTCATGGTGACAACATTTCGTGTCTGACGTCATTGCGGTCTGCTGGTGCCACTACTGAAATTGGTAAAAAGTTTTCAGGGATATTATGGAATCAACTTCACTGCTGCATACATTGGTTCTTAATTATCCAATTGGCATTAAACAAAAAGGAAAAAAATGACAATGGCATTTAGCTTCACATCGCTTCAGTAAGTGGTGTAAGTTCAGGTCAGCATTCATAAAAAATGGGGGCTTTTCATGGATATACCTTTAGTGGTTGCATGTCAATCGGGGGAGCTTGTTTCCTCCCATTAAATTGATGACTATTAAATTAGTTGCCAGAAATTTCCCTAGTGGTGGGTAAGACACATTGATTTGCTGGGGGAGATCACTGCCTTGCAGGAGTGCTGTTTGCATTTGGTGTGTGTTTGGTCTGCAACCATGTGTATGTGGGTGGTGCGTGACAGATTACCAGCCACATGAATGCCAGAACTCAAGGTTTTCCATTAGAAAAATACAATGTAATGAGATTATCCTTTTTTCAGTGAAGCTGGCAGTGGTTTTAATGTAGTGCTTGACTGGTGTATTGCTTCATAATTAACAGTATACACTGAACAGTATACATGTAAACTCTAACTTGCATATTTAAGTTGGAAACAAAACATATCACATTTCCCTCCCCTGACAGTGGTTGCTGACAGCTCTTCACAGCACAGCAGGATTTTTGTTTTGTAAAATGCATGCTTGGCTCCCCATATGAGACCTCATGGCATTAAACCCTGCAATATTTCCAAATGGGGCCAGCTCTAAGGCTCCGTGTAGTTGCACACCCAGGCCCCAAACATCCCCAAACCAATAATCAGTACAGCCAGGTCAAATGCTGTCCTGGGCACTGTGAGCACAGAGTTTAGTCTTGTTAGGGTGTCTGCAAGTGTGCATTCAGAAACAAATAGAGATTCATGAGAGACATTGCATGCATGTGTGTGTCTGAGGGTGTTTTATATTTAGCAGCCCTCAACTCCTCAGCTAGCTACAGCCCTAACCATGTGCGTGAGGTAGTTCAGTTGATGTTAGAGCCAGATTTTGCGTGCGTGCATGTGCATTCAGAATTGGAAGGCATTGGCAGGATTTGTCTGGCTGTTTGCAATTTTGCTTTAGTGCACTGGTGCTCTGAGTACTCTGTGTGTGTGTGTGTGTGTGTGTGTGTGTGTGTGTGTGTGTAATCTTGGAAGGCAAATAGATAAGGCCCTGAAAATGACCTTAAAAGGAAGGAGAACTGCGGAATAGATTCTCACATTTAATATACACAAGAAAAGCGCATGCATTCACACCCTTAACAGTTATTTAAACACACCAACTTTTAATAGGTTGGGTTTGCTGTGTTATTCATTGGATTGGTACAGTTTCTCTATGTTGAATGAAAATTGGGCTTTCACACATCTGTGGGCAGTGTGTGTGAGAATGCATGCCTGCACACAGCACACATATTTTGGCTGCACAGAACGTAATAATCCATGAGCAGTGTGCATGTGTGTATTTTTATTTATATCTTCATGTGTGAGAAACAGAAGTATAATCAGTGAGCTTATTTAGCACAAAGGAGCAAGCTAAATGGAAACTGATAATGGGTTTGCGTGAGAAAGTTGCAGTCAAGGCACAGCTGCTAGTTCCTTGGTATTAGCCTGAAAAAGCAATAACCAACAAGATAATCTCCTCTCAGATTTTATGCAACACATTACATTATCTTTGGTGATTGCTATTTTTATCAGGTAGATTTTAAATCTAACAACATGTTAAAGGCAACAGCCAACATGGTTTCCTCTGTGGAGGTTGCAGTCCCTCTTTAGGCAAGTCCAAGCAAATGTCTGTTTTATCCTGTAATTATAGTTAAACCTGTGTGTAGTTTCACACAGGCTGCCTGAAGTATTAGTCCATCTTTAGGCCTAAAATAGAAGTAGCTGCTATAGGTGCTTGTTGCTATATTTTCCCATTTTGAAGATGAAATAAGATGACAGGAATGCAGTTTTAAGTGACCGATTTGTAAATTAGTAGTGAATTTGGAGGCAACACAATGAAGAGCATCTTGTAACATTGCATTTTACATCTCAGTACAGTTATTAAACCAGTAAATATGTTATCCTTGATTGCAAAGTAAATATAACTATAATGTATATTTGAAATATCCTACAGAAAATAATTAAATGTTTGTTGTAAATTGTTTGTATTTACAGTAAAATGGAAACTTATTAAATTTACCACGATATTAAAATTGGCAGCTAACATATTATGTGCATTTCTTATTTTCAGAATTTAAAAATGGCAATGAGAAGGATAATATAGTATCTATGTGTGTGTGCTCATCCTTTCCACATCAACTGCTTGTCAAAATTACCATCTCATTTCACGTGTCCAACAAAGGAAGCTGGAGCTGATCACTGTCTGTTTGCGTTTTGCTGATAACTTAGCACTCCACACTATCATCCAAGTATGGTCACTTCTGACTTCAAAAACTAACATGGTTGTTGCCCAAATGCTGACACAGGCTTCAAAGTGCAGTTTAAAACTATTAAGGGACATCATGGTGGCTACATCCATCTTTTACAGTGTGTATGAAATATAGCCACTTTAGAATTAAAACTGGAACATCAATTTTTTTAAAGGGTCTAGTTTTTATTGATGAGGATACAGTTAGATGTGAAATCACCTGTAGTTAAACCAATACTCAATTTAATTTGTTTGTAATTGGATAGAAAAAATGCCCTTAATTCTACCTACAATAATCTGAACAAGAATCAGAAACTTTGTCATCCTGCAAAAGTACAGCAAAATTATATGCAGTCCTATTCAGTGCAGGAGAGAGAGAGCAAAGAGAGCAAAGCAATTCTAGAGCAATTTTAACTATTCTACCAAACATTTTTTCCTACATCAAAAGATACAAAAGATAAAAAGAGAACTTCAAATAAACAGGCCAGTATAAAAAGTATGTGTTTTTTGTGTGTGTGTGTGTGTGTGTGTGTGTATGTATGTATGTATGTATGTATGTATGTATATATATATATATATATGTGTGTGTGTGTGTATATATATATATGTATATATATATATATATATATATATATATATATATATATATATATATATACGTACGTGTGTGTGTGTGTGTATGTATGTGTGTATA
>VUQH01085418.1:0-49562 GCA_015106775.1 Etroplus canarensis
CATTTATTTACACACACACACACACACACACACACACACACACACACACACACACACACACGACAGCAAATTCTTTCTCAATAAAAAATGCACACATTTGATATTATCATGATTACTGTACAGTTTTGAGTGCTGTAAGAAAGGCATGGAGGATGTTTTGAAAAAGAATAAAACTGGTTGTATAAGCTGTGGAGTAACTATTAAATCATTCTTTTTGCAACAGCTATTCAAATCTGAAGTGGTTATGAATGTGTCAGCAAGGAGCATACTTTTCACATTATCAATTTCCTTCTGTACAACGTGACAGACTGGGGTTGGCTGCTGTAAAATTGAGTTATGCCACAAGTCATTGTGTGTAAAATCTGTATGTAAGCACCCACACAGCAGAAACGTACATTTGTGAATAGTGAGCTGGCTGACAGATGGCATGAGCCCCTCCAGCAGGGTGAGAGAGGAAGGGTAGAAAACAGCCTTGTCTGACAAATGCAACACTGGTACAACAGTTGTAAAACAGCACAACTAAAAAGTGTCTAACAGTCAGTGTGGCTTGTTAGTTCACACGTTGTTAACATGCAGCTATTATGTCAAGCACAACCCAAACAACTAATCTATTATTCAGCTGCACACTTCTTGGAAATCTAAATGTTTAAACCAGAAAAGAAGACGACGAACCATATTCCTGTGATTATATTTTTCTTTGATTCAGACAAGAAAAAGCATCATAACTCCACACACTTAAAGTTCAAAACAATTTTCTCTCTATCTCAGAGGTGATCACTTACACCATGCATGCTTATATTATCAACAAACCAGATACTCAAAGAACAAGAAAAGCCAGAGTATTTAATGATGATGGTTTTTTTTCTCCTTCACGTCTCATTTCCCCAGGAATTCAGAAAGGGTGTTTTTATTTTCTTCACACTCTCTTTAATTAGTGTCAGCCTCAAGGTCGTTTTATCTCCAGAAACAATATTAGCATAGGTAAGCAAACACAAAGAATGCAGGGTTTTGCAAAATAAATAAATAATAATAGTAAGAAGAAAAGCTCTGATAAGTGGGCCAGCTTTGTAACAAGACAGGCAGGAGGAGAAGATAAAATATGGCTATTTTAAAAGGCAAACATGTATAGCATCACCTGTGAGAGAAGTAGAAGGGGTGCTTGTCAACTACTCTTCTTTTTTTTAACTCCCTGTGTTCCTACACTGATTGAAATTTCCCCCATCCCCCCCTATTTATCTCACACAAAGAAAATCCCTGGCACTTTCAAACTAATTACTATTCTGACTGCAGCTAATTAATTTAGAAGTGGTTTACATTTTATGCTGTGCGGGCCTCGTAACACATCATTTATAGTGGGTGCAGAAAGTGTTGCTTCGTGTCTCACACCAGCTGTGCCTGTTTTCTGTACTCTGCTGCCTCACCAGTCTGCATGCATGAGGGGAGGGCATCGGGGCAGAGCCCGACACTCCATCAAGGCAAGGTGGATATCTATTGGAGATGACAGCAGAGGGAGGGGTGGGGGTGAAGAAGCAGCTCTTGGAGGGGCTGTTTCATGCAGGCACACTGCAGAGACTACTGTGTGCAGGGAGGAGCTGGAACACCGTGACCACTGATGTGAGCAGAAGGATGCTCCTGCACTGGTCTAACAAGTTCACTGCCCCTATCTAATTATGCAAACACTGATCCTAACAAGTCCTACATGCACATACACATGCAACGCTTGACAGCTTTAAAGAAGTCATGTTGGAGGCTCAGAAGGCAACAGTACTAATATAACAGTACTGTGCTGATGTGGTTTCCTAGCTTTAGTTTTTTTTTTTAGCACTTTGGAAAATTTGTTGAAGCAAATACATAAACATAAAACAAAGGCTTTATTTTTTTGATCAAAAATGTTATGCTCTTCAGCACTTAGTGTGGTTATTTCATGAGCACTTCATCCATGTCTGTGTGACAAAACATCCTCATTTATCCAATCAGGCATTTCTGTGAAATCTTATCATAATTTGTAATGAATTCTTGAGTTAAGTTCAAGAAGACATTTGTGGCAAATTTGAAGAAATTCCCTGGATCATTTAGGAGATATTTCGTTCATCAGAATGAAACATCAGCACGGACAGACGAGCACAAAACATTATGCCTCTGGCCATGGCTGTTGCTGGCATGAAGGCATAATAACATAAAAACCATGAATCATCAGTAATGCAAATTTGTAGACACAGATGGTTGGTGTTCACAATCTTGTTGAGGTTCTTGGAATTAAAACAAATCCTTCATTGTCCAACAAGCTTATCTGAAATGTGTAGGGCTAATCCAGCCTTGGTGATGTAGGCTGTCATGTCAGAACTGCATGCAAATGTGTGTGCTATTTCAGAGTCCAAGAACATTGCGTGGAATAACCCTCCTACTCCCTCATTTGCCTTGTAAAATTGGTGGTATGTCATGGGGTTCACACACAGGAGTACTTCTGCTTTCAGTGTTGTACAGCTAAATGTTTTCCGGAGATCTGATGCTGCTTGCTATTACAGAGAAATGGGTGGGAGCATGGGGATGGGGAGACAAGGGTAGAATTTAACTAGGAAAAAAGGGGGTCAGATGCATGGAATTCTGCTTAGATTTATGACTAAAATAAATCTGTGAGATGTTGGATGAGAGGGTCTGGCATGCAATCTCCATTTTAGATGATCCCAGATATATAGGATGGGGCTGAGGTCAGGACTCTGTGGGGTCCAACCATCCTTTTATGGACCTTGCTTTGTGCGGTCATGCTGGAACAGAAAAGGGCCTTCCCCAAGCTGTTCCCACAAATGTTTTGGTAAACTGAATCAGAAAAATAATCCCGTAGCATTAGCTCTCATCCACCGAACTATACAGTTGGCACAATGCAATGAGGCAGGTAACATTCTCCTGGCATTCGCCAAACCCAAACTTGTCATTCAGACAACCAGATAGATAAGCTTGATTCATTAATCTCCAGAACATGTTTTCAGAGTGATTTACACCACTCCACCCATGCTTGGCATTGTGTTTGGTGATGTAAGGGTTGCATGTAGCTGCTTGGCCTTGGAGACCCAAGCCATGAAACACCCCGTGCAGAGGAAGCTTGGAACTCTGCAGTTTCAGAGTCAGCAGGGCGTTGGTGACTTTTGTACCCCATGTGTTTAAGTGCTTGGTGACCTCGCTCTGTAACTTTATGTGGTCTGCCACTTTCTGGCTGAGTTACTGTGTTTCCACGTTGCAATAATACCACTTACAGTTGATTTCTAGGAGGGAAGTCATTTCATGAACTGACTTGTTACAACTGCGGCATTACAGTACCATGCTAGAATTCAGTGAGCTCTTCAAAACAACCCATTCTTTTATAAATGCTTTAAACACCTATGTCAACGGGACTAAATAAAACACCTGAAATTAATGATGAAGAGGTGTGGCCCAGTACTTTTGCCCATATAGTGTATTTACTTTAGACATAGGCACTTCATTATTTGTTCATTAGCACATAATGTTAATGCTTTATGCACTGCATATTATTAGACATGGCAGCCATAAACATAAACACAACTGTACAGACTTTAATAGCTGGACTGTAAACAAATGTAGTATTTATAGCATTACAATTACCGATAATAGTAAAAGAGAAGAGCCCAAATTAAATGCAATACACACTAAATTATTTATTTTTTTGAATTTTGTAAATGGTTAAGTGTACATTATTAATATCAGTAGGTTTTAATAATAGAACACTTTCCAATCTGGTCTTCTCCACTTCACTCTAGGCTTGATTTGCTCTAAAAAATGTGTGTAGGCCTGTTGTTAAGTGTGGATGAGGTATGTACATTTCTGCCACACTTCATGAATACCAGTTTTTGTGTGGAGCACAGGGTTTGTGTGCGTGCACATTGTTTAAAGCTGCTGCTCCTGCTGTCTGTTGACAGGTTAACCTAATAGTTAACCTGTTTCCTCACTGTACACTGTGGGATTCCACATGCTTGGCTGAGTTTGATACACTGTGAACACTTGAACAAATACACCGTGCCTTGTATATTTTGCCTGCTACCGGTTTCAGTCATGCAGCAAAAATAACAATTTTCACTGAATTTGCACTTCCACATGCAGGCCCCACTGTCAGCTAACATCTGCTACGGGCATTCTTGCCACAAACATAATCCTGATGGGTGTACCTTGAAGCATGTTTGACTTTGCCAGACTTTCTTTACCTGGCTCGACAAAACCTAAAACTCCTTTCACGGGTAATGGGCATCACAATGGTGGTTATCGACTTTCTTTGTTAAATCCAGCGTTTTACTTCTGCTCACATAAAAGGTGGAATTTGAGGTGCCAATTGACAGGTCAAATTCACTTCTTCTGCACAAAATGGACCAACGGAACACCACCTACTCTGTCAGCATTAAAAGAAAATATCACAGGAAAATGCAAAACAGGTGCTGCAAAAAAAAACGGCAAGAGAGCAGTGCTGCAGAATACTGTTAATCTTATAAATTCATGAGTTAATATAGTTATTTTACCACTCGGTGCACTCTCGGGGCTGACATTTATTTCTAACGTGACAGTTAGAACCTGAATACATAACCTGCTTTGGAGCAGGAGCAGCATAAGTTGCTCATTAATCTTGAAGTACAGCTCTCAGATCTACTTGATGTTAATGTGAGAGGCATTCAGTAAATCACTGAAAAAGAAAAAAAAAAAGCAAACGCAGCAAAAGCAAAAACACACTTTCTTGCCTTAGCAAACAACTAAAAGACTCAGTTACAACACTGAGCTACCAGTTAAGGTATTCATTTTAGAGTATTGAATTCAAAGCCTTTTGAGATGTAAATATGTAAGGATCCCTGGCATCCATGGTGTATGTGGTGGTTTTTTTTAAGTGTGTTTCTATTACTGGCTTGGAATGTGCTTCATTAGAAAAAGTTTATATCCCATACTTTTGTCACCAAGGATCAACTCTTTAGGGGTGTTGTGCATTCATTGCCTTGTGATTAATGCATTAACTAAACAATTATACTTAATGAATTACTTTTAGGAAAATGGCTAAAGGGATATGTTGCTTGGAAATGTATTTGATACTTTTCACCTCTTCAGTTACAATATTATTACAATTTCGTTTTCAAAAGCAACTGAATTATATGGAGGGACTATTATAGTGTCTAAAAATTACTCATATAGCAATACCTGTTTCAGGGTGGACCTTTAGTTAGTGAATGAAACCTGTGGCAAAGATTCAATCATGATGGCCAGAATTATCCAAAGTATGTTAAAGCTCAATTTATAGCAAAGCAGATATGAGGATAAATGTGCACAATATTATTTCAGTCCCTTAACCAAATGGGGGAAGTCTGCCATATCATCAAGCAATTAAAGTAGCATCGCTGAATACAGACACTTGCAAATCAGGTTGCCTCTCCATAGAGCTCTGCAAGAAGCACACTG
The DNA here is from genome assembly GCA_015106775.1 of Etroplus canarensis. Lineage (NCBI taxonomy): Eukaryota > Metazoa > Chordata > Actinopteri > Cichliformes > Cichlidae > Etroplus > Etroplus canarensis. The sequence goes on from VUQH01085418.1 coordinate 5,446, forward strand.
GTAAGAGATTTGCTTTTACGTCAGAGGTTTTGAATTCATGCAAACCCTCCCTTCACTGTACATACTCAACACAGGGCATGAAGAACAGATCTGCAGTCGCTTCAATGCAGTGGCAGCCATTTTGTTCAAGCCATGTTTAGAATGATGAGTCCTTTAAAATGCTACTGTGAAATCCATGCAACTGGATAGAGCTCAAAACTGATTGGCTAATTTACACTATATTGTGTAATAATTATATCACAGTGAAAGATGATGTCACAAAATGACAATAAAGTGCATTTATTATTACTACTCTCATTACTGCTATTTTTAGGAGTGTGCTCAAGCACCCCTAAAAAGGGACAAAACTCACCTGTGCCAAGGATTGAAAAATATGTGACTTTGTTTCATTTTTTGAATGGACTTTTGTTGCCAGATTACTGTTTATTTACCAGTAAATTATAATACTGTTTATATAATATAAAACCAACAGGTCAGTGCTGTTGTATCTCATGAACCATACACATGGCCTGCCTAAGAAGAATAAGAACAAGCAATTTGCAGATGTCACTTTGTACCCCAGGAGACAGTGATAGGTTATATAACAACAACAACAACAACAACAACAACAACAATAATAAATATAATAACAATAATGAGGATGAAATAATTTTGAGTTGGAGTCCTGGTGAAAATAATGATGTATGGTTGCAGTGGAAGGCATAAACTAACCCTGCGCCACTGAGCTATCTGGAATCTGCGTAAATCCTTTCTTGCATGAAAAATGTAATTTGTCCGCAGACTGATAGACAAGGACAGGGAGCGAGAGGGAAGGTTATATATATTTGCATATATTTGAAACACCTTTTATTGAAGCAGCCATTCCTGAGGGTAAAACTTTCCCACTGATACTGGGCTTTAATAAACATGCTTTAAAGACTGTTTAAATTCAGCAGCTGTGGCAGTGGTTACAAATCTCTGCTGACCAAAATTACTTTTCCGTGTACAAAGAGACAGACATTCACAGATAAATGTAATTGCAAAAATCCCCAAAGTCTGTTCAAATGTTCTGTATTTGAATAAAAATAAATGGATCCAATCTGCATTTAAACAATAGAACTTATTTGGCACAATTGGCATGCGGCTAAACTTTTCTCTGTGGAAAATAAGCAAGGTTAAATAAGGGAATAGCAGCCGTGAAATCTGGTTTGCAGAACATTCTTGCAGTGCAGCTGCAGATGTGTTATTCTGCTTGATGATTTAATTCTTCTGTAGGCAAAGTCAAATATTTCTCACTATGACTTTGTATTAAAACAGAGCCCTGAGTCTATGATCTAATCTGAGAAAGCCTGCAGCAGCAAAAACAAAGAGATGACACGATCAAAACAGATAATCTTGGAGGTGCATCAGTCTAAACATTAATCAGAGAAGAACAGGCCCAGGCATCCTGTAGGCTTCTGCAGGCGGGGGGACCTCTGTGATGGATGACGAGCTCCGTGCAAGAGATTCATCACTTGCTTTCAAAGGGTCTATGCATACTCACATTTCATTAGCATCATAAATTATGTCCCCGAGGGAAGCCAGGTGGCCTCAGACAGAGACCTCACCACTGTGACAGCAAGAATGACCACTGAGGGGTTGTGCCTGTGTTCATCTCCCTGCTGCTTCAAAGCCAGCCTATCATGCAGCAGATGAACAACAAGAGAGACGGAGGTAAGATGACAGGCTATAAGGAAACTACTCTGCTGGTACAAATGGGGCAGAGCACAGGTTACAGAAGCCCCAGACCTCTTAAAGTCTTTCCCCACTGTTAAAACTGTCAGGCTGAGTGACAGGAAAATTAAAAGTGAAACAATGCAGACACTGATGACTGAACATTGTATTTTCAGACTCATGTGAGACAGTCCAGTGTGATGTAAAAAGGGGGATGGTTAAACTGGTGGATGAAATGAAACTTTAATGGTCCCTGCAGGGCATTTGCATTGTTGCAGCAGCAGAAGAGCAGAAAAAAGATGTGATGCTAAGGTTCAGGGAGGGATGCAGATAGCAACGTGATAAAGAAAACATACCTGTAAATTTTATTGGTAGGAGTGTGCCATGATGGTTTGCATCGAGAATCATCTACATTGTAAAATGAACAGAATATGACAATCTGTAAAGTAACTTCCACTGAGGGTGAAGATGAGTAAGATCACTGTATAAACAGAAATTAGATGCAATGTGCAATAAAGGATGTGTGCAGAAATATGCAGAGAGGTCTGCATATTTATTACACACACGGTCCTAAAAAATATGTCATATACTGCCTCATTGAGGAACCAATCACACGAACAGATTCATTCTCAAGAAGTGCAGCAATTTGTGAGTGTATGTTGCACTGGCAGCACAAAAGTTTTACTCCAGGTCTGCAGTGCAAGTCACTGACACACAGTTTTGTTTTAAAAGCAAAGATACACAATATGGACAAGAGCACTGGGCCACCTACACATTACACCTGCAGAAGTTTTTATTGCATCACATTCTAAATCCATAGGCATTAAAATGGAGTTGGTCTTCTCTTTGCAACTACAAGAGCTTCTGCTTTTCTGGGATGTCTTTCTACATGCAATATTGAAGTCTGTCTAGGGGAATCTTGGCCTATTTCTCCAGAAGATCATTTGTGAGTCAGACACTGATGTTGGATGAGAGGATCTGGCTTACAATCTCCATTTTAGTTCACCCCAAAGATGTTGGATGGGGTTAATGTCAGGGCTCTATGTGGTCAGTCAAGTTCTTCCACACCAAACTCATCCAACCATAGCTTTATGGACCTTCGCTTGTGCACTGGGGCACAGTCATGCTGGAACAGAAAAGGGCCTTCCCCTAACTATTCTCACAAAGTTGGAAGCATACAATGGTTCAAAACATCTTGCTAAGCCAAAGCGTTAATATTCACCTTTACTGAAACTTAGGGGCCCAGGCCAATCCTTGAAAAACAAACCCATAGAATTATTCCTCCCCCACCAAACTTTACAGTTGGCACAGTGCAGTCAGGCCGGTAATGTTCTCCTGGCATTCCAGTAGAAGTATGGAACTGAGTGACTGCAGTTATTGAGTCAGCAGAGCCTTGGCATCTTAGCATTGGGCCACTCCGTTCTGTGACTTGATGTGGTCGGCCACTTGGTTGCTGAGTTGCTGTTGTTCCTAATGCTTCCACTTTCCAGTACTAGCTCTTGCAGCTGATGGTGGCATATCTTACATATTGACTTGTTCCAACCGTGGTATGCTATTAACTTACTAGGTTCAAATTCAGTCAGCGCTTTAGAATGATACAGTTTATTCACAAATGTTCGCCAAGGCAGACTGGGTGCTTGATTTACACACCTGTTTCAGTGGGACTGAACAAAACATCCAAATTTTGGCCCAATACTTTTGGCCATACAGTGTACCAACTTGACTTAATCAGATGAATGAATCTGGTGCTTATATAGATTTTTAAAACAATCTCACATAGATATCAGCTATACTATAACAAGCAAATACCTTTTGAACATAAAATACCATCACTTCATGCAGAGCAGCAGCATCATGTTGGCATTAATGACTGTAAGATAAGTTAGAATCAACATAGCACAAGTTAACAGCAGCTGTGAATATTCCAAAAAATGTTTGCTTGTATGTGAGAAAAAAAGATCCAGATTTAGTTTACTGTTGTTGTCCTGACAGGAGTAACTGTTGTGTGATCTAAAAACAACCACATACATCTCTACTGGCACTCAATGACACTTAATGAACAATGAACGTATAAAGCGGGAGAAGTGGAACCGATGGAAATAAATGGCACATTATCATCCTGAGGAACAGGATCAATATGTAATGAGGTTTAATGGGCCAGAAAAGTGTCTAATAGAAATGATGGCTGCACCAGCCTCACCATGCAAACATAATGAAGCAAAATAAATCTCTTTCTTTGGGAGCACTTTGCCCTGAGCACAAATGACTCAGGAGGGCTGGTTTTATGACCCCTGTTTGTGTAAATATGTAGCCCGCAGTCTGTTTGCTTTATTATGCAATTCTGGCTCCCGTATAAGATTTTTTTCTTGCTGAGGGAAATGGCTATGTTTATAACGCAATCCGTTTAAGGAAGCTTTCAAGTCATGCATTTTGTATTTTTTTTTCTTGGTGAGAGAAAGAAAAAAATTATCTCACTTGCGGTGTTTCACATTTTTGTAAAGTCTGAGGATGACTGACATCCTCCTGTGTGAATATGGGAAAGTTCAGACGGAGGACAAGCGTAATTTGCATCAATCATAACATTACCGTAGGGATCCAGTGTTTCAGAGAAGTTTATCACTGCAAAAATGACACGCTTTCACACAAATACATTTCTGTGCAAAGAAAAAAAATGTGTGTGTTCTTCCATTCTGTGAGTAGCTTCATGGTTCTGATAATGTAAGCTTGAAACAGTACTAATTACTTTAATTGAACATTATCACAAATTGAACAAATAAGTAATTCAATTAAGAAGCTACATCAGTATTTGAATTAACTTTTGTTCTGCTTGTCTGACACCAAACATCTAGTGTCTGGTAGATAGCTGATGCAAAAATCCTCTGGTACACAGATGTAACATATCTGATGTGCCATATCTATTATAATATCCAAAATCCTTAACAAGGAAGTCCCAATAAGCAACCGAGTTTCCGAGATGTTTTCCAAAATGCTTTAAAAACAAAACACTGCGATGTGTTCATTCATTTATCTGACAAAAGTGCAAAAAAAAAAAAAAAAGATTTTTAGCAGTTTTAGTGACCGACTTTATTGTATATTGTAAATATACACAAATAGCTGCAATGCACTAAACAAAAGTTGGGACAGAGGCATGATTCCCATTGTGTTCCATCATCTTTCCTTTCAGTAATACTTTTTAATCATTTTGGAACTGAGGATACTAATTTTTGTAATTTTGCAACTGGAAATATTTTCCATTCTTGTTTGATTTAACGCTTCAGCTGCCCAACAGTCCTTGGTCCATTGTCTGATTCTCTTTTTTGTGAGCTGCCATACATTTTCAATGGGAGCTAGATCTGGACTGGCAGCAGGCCAGTCAAACACATGCACTCTGTGTCTGTGAAGCCATGTTGTTTTATTAGGTGCAGAATGTGGTCTGGCATTGTCCTGCTGATGTCACAGGAAGGAGATGTCACACTGATGGCAACATACATCTCTCTAAAATCCTAATGTAAGCCTCAGAATTAATGGTACCTTCACATACATATGATTCAACCATGCTGCAGGCACTGATGCTCCCCTATACTATGACTGAGGCTAGCCTTTGCACCTTTTGCCAGCAACAATATGAATGGTTGTTTTTGGCAAGGGCAACTCAACATGTGGAATATGGACTCACCTGACTGCACCGTGCGGTTCCACGGTCTTTCAGTGCTTCTGAAATGAGCTCAGGCCCAGAGAACTCAGTGGCGTTTCTGCATACAGTTGATGTATGACTACCTCCTTGTATAATACAGTTTCATGTTGCTTTTCTGGAGGCAGCGATGGACTGTGTTAAGTGACAATGATTTTTCAAAACACTTCCAAGACCAGGTGACTTAATTTGTCACAGTAGCATGGCAGTTTCTTTGGCGGTGTCACCTGAGGGCTTAAAGACCACACATATTAATCATTGGGTTGCAACCCTGCCTTTTACAAACTGGGATGTCTCCAAGTTTTTAGAGTCTTATTTAAAATTGTGTGCACTTTAGATTTTGAAAGACCTAAATTCTCTTCAGTGCTGCTTTTGAGACTGACTAACAATTCTCACATAAATTTGGGTCCAAAGTGGTGAAGCCCAACCTGTCCTTGTTCTCAAAGCCTGAGCCTTTTAATAAATGTGACTTTTATACCCACCACAATACCTCACCTTCTTAGAATTAGTTCTCTGTGAGCAATCCTGGAATTTTCTTCAGTTAAATAAAGGTTCATGTGAATTACAATGATCAGATTTTTTGCTTTGATTCCATTTAGAAAAATATTTCAACTTTTTTGGGAATAGGGTTTGTGTATTTTCTTGAATTGGAATCATATGAATGATAGAATTTAGTAGAAAATAATACTGAATATTCAAGTTCTAGCTTGAAAGGCAGGAATTTAGGTCTTTCAAAATCTAAAGTGCACACAATTTTAAAATAAGGCCTGATTTAAAAAATGGAACAAACATTAACCATCGAACTTGAGACAGTCCTTTTTATTGTGGGGTTACCTCTGACTAGAATCACCAACTGTATCTTTCCATGCACTCCAGGAGAATTTCAAAAAAACAATATCAGTTAATTGTTAGACAATTTACAAGCAGTGTGTCTTTCAGAATGAAATCACTGCTTTGACTTTACTCTGCTTTTATTTCTGTTTGAGAGATCAAAACACCAACTGAGGAGTCACGAACTCTGTGATGGGACTGATGAAGAATTACACACACACACACACACACACACACACACACACACATCAACAGCCTATATTCCCTGAGCACTCCAGGATGTAATATGCTGGTGTTACAGCTCTTGCTTCCCTTAATCACTATGCAGGCATGTTTAAAGGGAACCCAAAAAACAGTAATATCACACAAACAACTGTTTCTAAGTTTGCGCAGTAACTTTGTTTTGTTAGTCTACTTGGAATGAATTAGTAACACCATGGGCTCTGTAGGAGTTTGTGTTGCATCCCAATTAGTTTTGTTTTTTAATGCAAAGCACATAGTTGTGGTCCAGTAAAATCCCCACTATGCTGTCATACTTTGAGTATTTTCATTATTTACTGTCTCTAGAGCTTCTGCAGGTTTTGCCTGTTGCTGACATCAATACAGTCTGCCTGCTGTTCAGCTTAAGCAGACTCTGGCTTAATAAATTAAAACTACACAAAATAAAGAGTAATGATCAATTTGGATATACTAATATATAGGTCTATATAATCTCCACCAGGGGGCAGGACCAGGGAGCCAAAAGGGGCCAGATCATTCAGCACCTCTCCTCTGGGAGTTCATGAACATTGTGATGGTGAACAAAAGACTCAAAAGACTGTTGCTGTTTAGCTCTGAAATGTCACCCACCCACAGTCTGTTGACCACTTCAACTTGTTTGGATTTGTGAAGAACGGTTTCCAGGCTTGCGGTGTTGTTAGATGATGTCTTCACTCCACTGCTTGTACTTTGTGATTTTTTTCTTTTTTTTGCCAGATTTGATGATTCATTCATTTGTGCCAAACATGACGTACTGTGGAAATAAACAGTCTGCAACGACAGTGACAACACTAAGCTGTGCATGAGGATTTCTGAGAAATAATGTGATACAATCATGTAAAAAACAAGTACATGGAAATTGTTCCACATTCAACATATTTGAAAACATCTGAGGTGTTTTGGCATGGCCTGTTAACAATGGTGATATGCTCAAATAATAACAGACAGAACTGTCATTTTGTAGTCATTTTAATAATAATTTAAAAAGTCAGATAGAAGAGTCAGCTCAACCATAAATTTATCACACATTCAGATCAGTAAAATTAGAATCAAGAAATCCAGAGTGGGTACCAGTGTTTGGAACCTTCTCAGGATTTTATATAAAACTCTGACATCTGGGTTCTGGAGTGTTTTTGAAGAGTGTATCACCATGCCAAGCTATGAGGAGATCTCTAAGGGACTCAGAACAAAGGTTGTGGATGCTTTTGAGTCTGGTAAGGGAATAAAATCTGTATTAAATCACACTGATAATCCACATGAGTTTCAGTTTTCACTTCTTCTTTTATTAAATGGTTTCAGCTCCCAGCTATAGTAAGCAATCACTAGGTTATATTATGAACAGGTTATGTTTTTGACAAATTTTGTCCTGGAATCCTGGAACTAACAATGATTTTACTGTGATTCCAGGTTTTAAGGGCATGTTTTCATTGTCAAAGAATTTAGGCATGTAGACATGGTCAAGATGACCAGCTCAAGTTTCAAGTACGCATCAAAATGGAGAAATATAGAGGATTTAAGTGACTTTAAATGTGGCATGGTTGCTGTCTGAGTATTTCTGGTTTTCCTGCACAACCACTTGTAGATGGAGAATGATGCGGAAAAGAAAAAAATATCCAGTGAGTGGCAATTCTCTGGGTAAAATGCCTTGTTGATGCCTGAGATTAGAGAAGAATGACCAGACTTCTTCGAGATAATAGGTATGCAACAGTAACCGAGTATTGTTGTTGACCATGTCCATCCCTTTATGAGCACGGTGTACCCATCTTCTGATGGCTGCTTCCAGCAGGATAACACATTATTTCAAAAAGCTCAAATCATCTCACACTGGTTTCTTGAACACAGCAGTGAACTTACTGTACTCAGACGGCCTCTACAGTCACCAGAGCTCAAGCCAATACGGCATGTCTGGGATTTGGTGGAATCATGGATATGCAGCTGACAAATCTGCAACAACTGTGTGATGCTATCATGACAATATGGACCAAAATCTCTAGGCAATGTTTACAGCACCTTGTTGAAGCTATGCTATTAGGAATTAAGGTAGTTCTGAAGGCAAAAGGGGAGTCCAACCCCATATAGCAAGATGTATCTATGAAGTGGCTGGTGAGCGTAGAGACATTTTGCTTTAGGAACGCATGGAAATTCAAGGATTGTTCATCCTTGGCAGAGGTATGCAGTCTTGGGCTGCTCTTGTTATTTGATTACTCTAGCACACTGAGCAACGCCTGTTTTGTGCAGACCAGGCACAGCAGTTTAGGAAAATAACCGCAGATGAACTGTAAAGCACCGTAACAGAAAGGTTAGGATTTGGGGTTGCTCCACTGCGTCAGGGACTAGGCGGCCTGCACTCACTGATTCAGCTATGAAACCTGCATCTCGGCTGTACAGACAGTCATAAAATGAACAGCACAAGTTTTCTTATTCTGCAGAGGCCTCCCTGAGTAAGAGGCCTGGGAGTGCATACAGCATAAACACCTGGGACAATCATATTGATTTCTGTTCCTCTTTCTCACTGAGGTCATTACACTAATCAGCTCAGGGCTGAAGACTATGCCAACTGGGTCAGACAGATGAACTCACTAAGGGTTGTTGCCTCTGAGGGTCTGAAATAACGACATTAAGCAACCAGCACTGCCACTTATACTGTACAGTATATCGTGAGACTTTTGCATCTTGATGGACATGCAATACTAAATTGCTTGCTTCAGGAGCGAGAAGATTCTCATATCCTAACCCTTTTCAACAGGTTTTGAACAGAATCCATAAAAGGAAACTGTTCACACATTGTACTCAGTTTCCATTAGAGTGTACAATAAATTTTTAGCAAGCTTGTGAGGGTGTTATTAAATTTGTTCACTGTGTGAAAAAGGGTAAAACAAGCAGCCTGGATTTTTGACTCTTTTTGATTTTTGTGTCATGTTGTTAGGACACCGACAAGAATCAACATCTCATTGAAGGCAAATGTTAAACAGGAAAAACAGTGCATGACATTACATGCAAGCACACTTTGTTCCTACCCCGTGAAACCCCTTTGAGAATGACATGGCAATTTTCAATGCATTCATTAAAAATGACACTTTCAATTTGTATTGAGGCAGTCACGCTGCTTTTCAGCTTTTCTCCATGGGATGTTTTTTCTAATCAGAATGTAATGCTGCCTTTCACTTTAAAAAACTTTTATGTTTATCACAAATTCCCCAACCCCCTTGTGACGCTTTAGTTCAATTTACACTTAGCTCATGATTTTGTCTCTCTTTTGCACATGCACAAACACACTTCACCTCACTTCACTTATTGCCAAGTCAATTTCTCATGCCCTTCGGCCATGTGCTGCCAATATATTTGAGAGGAAAACATGATGAGAATGCTTCACTGGTTGTTCATTGCACCGCTGGCCAATCGAGAGCTCTCCACATGACAGGCAGCGCTGCTTCATCTCTTTACTGCTCATTTCTTCACTAGCTCAAATAGAAGATCAAATACAGCATGCTGCATCAATAACGTATTCAAGGTAAAGTTTTCTTACTTGAAACGGTGTGTAGGTGAGGAGAAAAAGCAGCAGCGATGAGAAGGATGTCAAGAGTGGGTCAAGTGAGAAACCTAAAGGAACGGCACCTCAAAATTGTGTTGCTCTGTACACTTGTGTCCTGCAATGACTTTTATTTTATAAAGGCTATTCTATTATTCTATTAATAGGTAGGAAATCTGAATGTATTCATAGATTTTATATTTCTGCATTTCTAAGATAATTCAAGCAAATTGTACTTTAGCACAACAAGATAAAGATATCTTACACAACGCATCAGTACACACAATATCTCCTTGGGCCGAATCATCACTATGGCTTACTGCATAGATTTTTTATGCTGATCGCTTTCATTATGATTTGGCATGACCTGGGGGATATTGGAGGCTGTTTGTTTGTACAAAATGAACAGGCTCAGTTTATATGTTGCCTTATGCCACAGACTGAATACATATCAGTTCAGTTCAATTCAATTTTATTTACTTAGCGTCATAACAACAGTTGCCTAAGGCAGTTTTTATTGTATGGTAAAGGTGCTGCAATAATAGAAAGAAAACCCCTCTGAGCAAGCACTAGATGATGGTGGGGAAGAAGAACTCCTTTTTAACGAGAAGAGACCTCTGGCAAAATAAGGCTCAGGGAGGAGCAGTCATCTATTGCAACCAGCTGGACAGTGAGGGGAAAGAGAAAAGAAAAAAAGATAAAAATATGTATATCTGCAGATTGGGGGCAGCATAATGGTGCTGTAGTTAGCCCAGCTGCCTCACAGCAAGAGGGTCCTGGGTATGGATCCACCAGCTGCTGTGGCCCCCCTGTGTGGAGCTTGCGTGTTCTCCCCAAAGCCCCTGCCACACCTTGACGATTTAGCCAGCAAATGCGGACGTATAAAAAATTAGGCAAATAAGCTGGCGTACGTTAAATAAGTTATTGGTAAGTTTTGTATAGGTTAAAAGCACGCTGAAGCACGCTGGTATACATCATAGTATGATGAGGTCATTGAAAAATTTTGTGAATGCACAAAATTTCCGACGTATGCCAAATGTAGCTCATATATCCTGCCATAAGTTGTGGGTAAGTTATCCAATTTTTCTTCGGCATGACGGTGATGTTGATACTGGGAATTGTCAAGCGGCAGCTTACGACACGCTATGCATGTTGGGTAAAACTTGTAAACACTGGCAACACGCTAAGCATTTGTTGATATAAGTAATCTATAAGTTATCGAAATGTTCTATGTAAGTTATTAATTAAAAAGAACATCAATAGTTTTTGAGTATTCCAGCATTTTTAGATCTGTGTTAGCGTTTGTGGTCTGTGTTAGACTGGAAGAAAATGGATGCTTCTGCAGATACAATATCTTATTCAAGCACTTTTACTCTTTGTGGATAAACCCAAGATGTGGTGTTCTTTTCCATAATTGTGAAATTATGTAAATGCACACTGTGGATATCTAAAGAAATGCATAAATGTTCATTCACTTGTCTTTTTTTTGGTTCATAGCATGTTGCTGGCTCTGGACTTGTCTTATAGTGTAGAGTTAGACCCCAGTGAAACAGGCTTTGAGACCAGAATCAGAATCATCAGAATCAGAATACTTTATTAATCTCTGCAGGGAAATTATTTAGTCAGTGATGCCCCTGGCAAATTTAATCCTTGCAACCTCTAGTACCTATTAAACAACTGAAAATCAAATTGTTATCTGGTACGTGTAGATGGTTGGCAACGACGCATGTTGTCTCCAGAGAAAGTTCCTTAAACACAGCAGTAAAAACACAAATAAATATGTTGTCTATGTGAGACTATGTAAATGCAGCTTGCATTCATATAAGCTACTTGAACAGGCTGCCATATAATTATTAAAAAATTATATTTACTGTACATGTCAGTTTCAGTGTTTAAAGGTACTGTGCAAGAATAGAAATTGAAGAAACATAATTTTTGATCACTCACCAGTAACCCCCAGCTATTGTCTGTGCTTGGCTTTGAATTCTCTGGTCATAGCAGAGCATTTGAGAGGGAAACCATTCTATGATGAGGTTTCCTGTTCGGGCAAAAGAGTTGCCTCTCGCTTCACTTGGCTCCCATTGGCCCCCCTACAACTGTGACACCTGTGTTTCTTCTCCTATCTTTGTTGTTCTGGCTCCACAGACGTAACTTTGGGGCCAGCACCCCTGAGCAGGGTGATGGTGGTGTCCGGCTCCCAGTTAGTCTGTGATGCTCAGCCAATAGTTGGCAAGTGTTTGGAGAAAAGTTGGTGTTTTCCAAAAAAAAAAACAAGCAACTATGGCAATCTCGAAGAGGTTTTTGGTGCAGCCCCGAGTTCACCCAGAGACAGTCAGCAACCTCCAGCAACCACTCACCAACTGGTCAGGGAGTAAATATCGATCTGTGGTTGAAAAGTGGTCTCCAACCAGTTCCTAGTTCTTAGTGAATGGAGACTTAGCGACTTTGTCTGCTCCAAACTTTTCAAACTCTTTTTTTCTTATTTAGGTTTATGTTAGAGCTATACTAATCTGCATATGTCCTTTAAATAGCAAAAACACATCAAATGAAAATGGCCACATAAAGCAAAGAAAACTGGGAGGGCGTCTTTAAAACTTGGTATGATCTTTCTTATTTATTTGTAGATGTTCTCGTGTTAGTACTATAAACGAGCTTAATAATAAACAGTGGTTACATCAGTACATCAGCTGGCTTCAAAGAATTTACCACAAAAAAAAAGTCACAGTCTGCGAATCCCACTCAATAAAGACAACAGAAAAAGAACACTGAGATGAGGTTCCCTTTTAAATGTTGAATTTGTAATGGGAATAATCAGCATGCAGATTCTGAGAATTGAAATGGTCAATTAAAAGCTTTTTACCAGACTAATCCACTATATCCTCTGATGGTGGATGAAGGCGTAATTCTGTGGAAACATTTTCTTTAATAATATCACATTACTGCTTCAGATAAAAGAAAAAGTCATAAATATTTATGTGTCAGCATTTTCAAGACAGATAAAAGAGGTGTAGCTTCAGCTCTAAAGTGCCCTATACACCCATACAAACCTAAATAATAAGTATCTGCCTCTCATCTGCTTTCTTTGATGGCCTGTTTTTAAAGCTTTCTATATAAGGCAATGTACTTATGTTAGATATCAGCTCCTTTTTATCAACACATAAAACAAGCACTCTCTAGCCAACACAACCTCAAAGATGTCTAAAGTATTCATGTAGGTGATCTATATGTTACTTTGATGATTGAAACTGGATTTTCTACTATATCTGTTTGATAACTAAGAGATCAAAGTGCAGGAGCTAGGTCTTCTTCAAACCTCATCTCGTTGCCTCGTCTCGTCGTCACCGGGCAGCAGTTCAAGCAGAGAAGCCCAGACTTTCCTCTCCCCAGCTACCTCCTCCAGCTCTTCAGGGGGGACACCCAGGCGCTCCCAGGCCAGCTGGGAGACATAGTCTCTCCAGCGTATCCTGGGTCTTCCCCGGGGTCTCCTCCCAGAGGGACGTGCCTGAAACACCTCCTTATGATTATTATTATTATTATTATTATTATTGTTATTAAGCTTCTGCCACATAGACATTATGTTTTCAGGGTTTCCATCTGTTCATTTCTCATACCACTACAGGAGCTGACTTGTTTGCTGGATCTTTACCAAACTTTGTGTGATTAATATTAGCTAAGATTAGATTAGAACCCCTCATAACAATTACGATATTTAGAGTCAAAGGTCAGGGTCACAGGGTCACATTTAAGGCAGAGACATAGTGGCTGAGTTCTTGGCATTTCATTTCTGTATGCTTATGTTCCCTCCGGCATGTGTGCTGTTATGCAAATTTTTATGTTTCTGATGTGTTTTAACAGGACCTGTTACATGGCCGCATCCAAATGAAGACTCTGACCAACAAGTGGTACGAAGAAGTTCGCCAAGGACCATCAGGTTCTGAGGATGACGAGGACGAGGCTGAACTTCTCTGAGTGCTTAAACTTCATTTGAACACAATATATGGACATTGTGTGTGCTGGGCTGTGGTTTTGTTTGCACGTGTGTGTATGTCTGTCTGTCTGTGAATATGAGCACTCATTTCAGTGTCACTTGCATATTTTTGTAGCTATCACTAAGGTTATGCTATAGTCAGGGCTCACTGTGGATTCTTCCACACACTTTCGGAATGTGTCAAATCATTGTCCCAGGAAACTCAAATGGAAAACTGGATGATGGGGAAAAATGTTGAGTGTTACTTTCTAAAGAAATTGGTAGGGCATCCGATCGTGTGCTCTGCTGATTTGTCGACCAGAGGGAGTTTTGCTCATTCTGACAAACCTTTCCTGTGTGTTATAAAGGGTTTGGTCCAAAAGGAAACCAGCAGGGAAGCTGTGATGGAAATTCTTTATAAAGCAATAGCACAGCACCTTATCTCTTCACATTTGTGTGGCTCATTTCTATTTGGCACTAGCTCAGTTAAAGGAGTCTGGAAGTTTTATTGTTTGTGTGGGGAAGGATACAACACAATGCTGCTGCAGGGTCAGTTTCTATAGTGGCATTTGTAATAAGGCGGAGGTTTGAACTAGATTTAATTCTCTCCATGTCACCACATTTGTATGGGTAAAATTAATGGGTAAAATTAATAAAAAGCACATATATTCATATACTGTATATGTAATAAAGATAAAATGCAAATTATGGTGGAGCTCTTAATATTGCACCCCGCAAGCTACTAGAGAACAAAGAAATGCAGGAGAGAGTCAAAACTAGTTTAATGTCTTGGGTAAAACTAATCATTGAAAGCTACATTCCAGAAGAATAATTATGCTGTGAGAAGCTGGAAATTGCTTTCAGTTCCAAGTACAGTTCTACTCGGGTTCCAGAAATGAACTTAAATGTGTTTATACTGATTTGCTGGTGAGATTCCTGTCACTACACTGTCTGTAAAACTTTCCTGTTTCTCCAAGTACTTCTTTTGATGAGAGGCACCAATGAATGTTGGATAACTGGCAATGTCTTGTTATTTTTTGTTTTATTTAAAAAATATATATGTGCTGTTTGTGGGTAATGGCTTTTTTTACAAGCTCTTTGAGTACCACAAGATGATAAAATATAAATATCTATAATAAATTGTATTGACATCCTGTCTGCACTGTATGTTTTTTATGAAAGAAAATAAAAAGGGAGAAGAGCCTCCTGCATGAAAAATACTGCTAGATCTTTAAGTAAGGACAATGATACATTTTTTCTTATTTGTAGTTTTTACACCACCACAGTGGACTTCAAATTAAACAGTCAAAATGTGATCAACATGTAGACTTTCAGCTTTAATTCAAGGGTTTGACAAAAGAATTGCAATAACTGTTTAGGAATTACAGATATTTCAATGCAATATTGCCCTATTTTCAGGGACTCACAAGTAATGGGACAAACTAACATAACTGAGCTGTTCCCTTCCTTCTCAATAGGTTTCTCTTAACATTATTCTAGTACAAGTTCATTTTGGTTTCATCTGTCCAAAGACTTTTTTCCAGAACCATTTGGGCTCTTTAAGATGTTTTCTTATCCGAGCTTCCTGTTCTTAAGTGTTCTTGTATATAAACTCTCTGTACTTACATTCATGAAAGAGTTTCATGATTGTAGAATTTGACAATTACCTCCTTGAGAGTGTTATTGATGTGGCTAAATGCTGTGAATGTTATTTCTTAACCATGTAAAGATTTCTGTGATCATCCACTTTATTTGTCTTCTGTGGTCCCTTAAATTGAAAGTTTGCACTTTAAACATATTTAGACATTATTTATGTGGTAATGTATGATGCAAAACTACTAAAATGTGTAATTGTCCCAAAATTTGTGGCCCTAACAGCATATAGGTGTCATATTAATGGAAAAACCTTACCCCTACCCCTTACCTTTGAACCCTACATTACCACTTGTCCACCAACACAGTTCAAGAACCTAAACTAGCACTGGTTCCATATATTTTCTCTAAAAATATTGGGTGTGTCTTTTTATAACCTCATATTATTTTGTATTAAAAGACACGTATAAAAGTCTAGCCTGAGCACTCATGTATTCTAAATATTATTTAGATGATTTAAGACAGTATTAAAGACGTTTCTAGATTTCAATGTGAGCTCTATTGACAGTAATCATTTCTCTAGCAGGGTTCACTTTCCATTTTTTAAGCTGCAGGAACTAATTAGTTCATAGACTGTAGTAAGTGAAACTGGAAGGTTAAAATGTGTCTGACTTAGACAGGGAGCCAGACCAGTCCTCAGAGTAATTAGAATATATAAAAAGGTTAATGCATGATCCTGCTGGGAAAAATATCCTGTAACCTACAGTCAAAGCGCTCATGTCCAATCCTGATAACACCAGACTGCTATACCCTTGAAACGTCTCGTGGGATCTCATTAGTCATACTGATGAGAAGGTGACAGTGTTAAACTGGAGGAAGAACATCATAGTTTCTAAGTAAGTTCTAAGTATAATTAATGCTGGCAGTTGGTCCATATACAGCATATATCAGGGCAAAGTATGTTTGTGTGAAGTGAGAGGAAATGATTGAAATTTTTTTGTTGTGCATTTGCTATTTATAAACACTGTTGGCTGCAGCAGGAGAAAATCTCATAGCCGCGCTGAACCAACTGCACTAAATGGGCATGATTTTTCAAAAGCACACTGTGCATCTGACTTTTTGGCAGCATTATATATTTGCATATATTTAATTTTGTGTAAATCACTTTGAGTTATGTGTTAAAAATGTGCAGTAAATTGAGTAGGTAATATAATGTTAAATGTCCAAATTCATATATTTGACAATTAGATTCTTGCAATAATAATTTCTATCCAGTAGGGGGTGTCTTCATCCATTGTATTGGTCCATGAAAATTTAAACATGCCAGACAGCTGTGGTTATATAGTTTGTCTTTTTCCTATGGGAAAAGAATATTTGAATTGTATGTTCACTAAAAACAGTTCTAATTTTTTAAATTGAGACTTGGAATAATAAATACTAATTTTTTTTCATTAGTAAACACAGGACAAAGTACTACTCAATAAAAGCGCTTCTCAAATTCTTGTGATTTTTCTGTCCTTCACTTAAACCAAATGTTTTATCTAAAAAGCAACAAATATTAATACTTAAGATGTGCTAATTTTAAACTTACACTTTTCTTTTAGAGATCAGATGAAAAATTAATAACTACATGGTGAGTGAATCAAGCCAGGCCCTCTTCTAAATAGCAAATAAATATATGTAGATGGCATAAATGAGAAAATGCATTTAACATTTGCATTATGTTCGTACAGGTGTGAATTATTATCCCACTCTGGCACACTGACAGTTTCTGATTATGCACATGTACATACATATGCATACACACATAAATGCGCATGTGTGTGGATTTGATGTTTATCCCTAAACATGAGGACTACAGCAGGGGATTTTGCTGATTAATTTGCTCCTAAGACTAGGAGATTTGAAACACCTACCTCAAATCAAAAGCTGCAGATTAAGATGATGTCTCCCTATACGCATGTCACATCAGTCTATATGCACTGAGAATTCATTCATTGTTTGTTGTCATGCATGAACTATGGAAGTTCACTCAAGTAATTTACTAAACTACAGTACTGTACAAAAGTTTTGGCACCCCTTGTTTTTTTATATTTTGTTGGGAAAATGGGAAATAGGTGCAATGATTGCATTGAAACATACAAACATAAAATAGAAATACAGTACATGAGGCAAAAACAGATTATAATAAGCTCTAAAGTCAATATTTTATTCCTCAACACAGCCTGAACTCTCTCAGGCATATTTTCTTGTAATTTCTTTAAGCAGTCTTCAGGTATAGTTCTCCAGGCTTCTTGAGGACGTTCCAAAGCTCTTCTTTGGATGCTGGGTCTTTTTTGTTCCATTCTCTGTCTAGATGATCCCACACTGCTTCAATAATGATTAGGTGAATTCATCACTCCCAAGACCTGTTGCCACTGATTTTCAGTCCAGTGTGTCATTTGACATACCTAAGCCTTCTCTCCCTGTTTCCCTTTCTTAAGAATGGCTTCTTGACAGCCACCCTTCCACTGAGACCATTTCTGACAAGGCTTCAGCTAAAAGTAGATGGATCATCTGAAGGGCCAGATGCATCTGTCAGGTCCTGTGACAGATCTTTGCTGGATTTTTTTTGACAGACTTGACTTTCAAATGGGCCTGCCACTTCTTCTTCTGTTCACCAGTGCCACTGGACTGAAAATAAGTGAAAAAGCAGCCAATATCCAAAGAAAAACTTCAAAACACCTTCACAAAGCATGGAGAACTATTACATATTAAAAAAATTAAAGCAAGTCTGGCTCCTGGGAAGAAAAATATAAAGAAATGAGGGGGTCTAAGACTCTTTCACTGTAGTGTATGTCCAAAGGCAAAGTGAAATGGAGGACAGAACAACTAGGGCAAATCAATATGCAGCACATAAACAGAGACTCACACTGTAATGGAGAAAAGTTTACTCAAAAAATGTATTTGAGCGTCATGGTTTGACCTTCTGTCACCAGAAGTTACTGGTACTAGAGGGAATTCTTACTATATATACTGTATATGCGAGTTTTCTCACACTTACCATTTTCTGAAACTGTAAAGTGCTAATGTTCACTCAGATTGCATATCAATACACTAACTCTATTTTACTTAACTACAATTTACCACATCTTTGCATCTTACATCGTTGCTTTATATATACCAGAACCCCAAGTGAAAGAACAAACCATTTCTTGTTTTTTATGTGTCAGAGCACATATGAAGTCAGCTTCAAAAGGCAAAACACATTTTCCCAATATTTCCAGCTGCCCTCAGTGAACCTTGTGTTCTTTTCCTAAATAATGAAGAAAACATAGATGTAACAGATGGCTGTATTTTAGAGTTCAGACTTGTAATCAAAGGAAAAGACAACATGTCACACCAGGTGTTTTGAATGAGTTTGGGTCTAACTGGCAAAACTTGTATTTTCCACTGTTAAAAGAATAAAGCAGACATGGAGGTGTTAGGATATATAAAAAGGATGTAAGAAAAAAGTAATAAAACAGGCCACTTACCCCAACCTTAAAAAGAAAAAAAAAAGAATAAAAAGGTTCCATTTCTTTGTTCTGATTCCAGATTGTATTGTGCTTCAATTTTGTGAAACTTATTTTACTATGCTGTATAGTCAAGATTGTTCACAGAGTACCAATCTGTATAACCCCCATCCCCCCAAAAAACTGAATGTAACTGAAAAAAAAACCCCATTAGTATTCAGCCCATCCTTCATGGTTATAGGCTCAACATTTTTTTTCAGTTACATTCAGTTTTTGTGTCCCTGCATCACTGATGTGATTTTCACCCCCTCCAACCAATTAATCAGCAATGTGTGACTTTAGAAACACTTGTTCTTTGACCTTGATTATGTAAAGATACACTATATGGACAAATGTATGGGGCCATACCTCCTAATCTTTGAATTTGTGTGTTTCATTTAGTCCTGTTGCCAAATCTGTATAAAATCAAACACCTAGCCATGCAGTCTGCCTTTGCAAATAACTGATAAAGAATGTGTCGTTCTGAAAAGATCATTGAATTCGAGCAGTAATAAGATGCTCTGAATACAACAAGTCACTTAGTGAAATTTCTTCTCTCTTAGATACCACTAGAGTGTAAGTGGTATTATTGCAAAGTAGAAGTCTTTAGGGACCACAGCAACTTAGTCACAAAGTGGAAGACCACATAAAGTTGCAGAATGGGGTCATAATGCTATGGCGTCTGTTTGTCAGGTTGGCCCATGTAAAGGGAAGGAAATCTTAATGCTTCAGCTTACCAACATATTTTGGAAAATTCTATGCTTCTAAATTTGTGGAAACAGTTTGGGAAAGGCCCTTTTTTGTTCCAGCATGAGTGCGCCCCAATGCACAAAGCAAGGTCCATTAAAGCATGTCTGGAGGAGTTTGTTGTGGAAGAACTTGACTGGGCTGCACAGAGCCTGACCTCAACACATGCTCTTCTGGATGAATGGGCAAAATGCACTCCAAAATCTTGTAGAAATGTTCCCAGAACAGTGGAAGCTGTTATAGCAGCAAGGAGGTGGATGCCGGTGGATTAAGGCTGAGATGTCATTATACCTCCTGCAGATATAATGTGTAAATGATATGATGTGTAAGTGACCCAATACTTTTGTCCATATAGCTATGACTTAATACAATGAAATAACATACAATCACATGTGATGCCATGGTGGTTTCTTGTTACTGGGTTCTTAGTGAAAGTATTTATTTAGACAATTATGGCCAGTGACATTTAAGCATGGAATGTTAAACCCCCAAATTATAGTGAGTTGGATTTTGAGCCTATCCCAGCTGTCACAGGGTGGGGGGTAGGGTGCACCCTGGACAGGTCACCGGTCTGTCACAGGGCTAACGCACAGAGCAAGAAACAACCATTCAATCTCACATTCACAAACCTTTGAAAAAATTAGTTACCAACTGTACTGCCAGTCACTACAAAGTTACTGTGTGTTTCCCAAATGGATGCTCTCTTGATAACAGATGTAACACCAGAGAGAGAACATTAAGTGTATATTTGCGGGTTGAATTGACCATTCAGCACAAACAGACAGAAAGTCAATAGTGGCAATGAGACCAATCGATAATACACAGTACAGGCTGATAGCTAACGTTTTGGTGGTAATTAGATCACAAGATTTAGAGGCTTATGGTGGCTAACTGTATTGACATTTCATTAGACATCCATTTAGATAGAACATCAATAATTGCACCTTACGTATTGTGCACAATATTAAAACACCTACTTGTTAGTCTCCAGATCTTGATTTTTCAAGGATGAGTGGTTTTTCAGCCAAGATCAGTGGCTGTGTTTTTTTCCAAAGGTGGGCAGTTAGAAGTTTGTCAGAGATGTGTTTAATTCAGTTTTCTTTTCATCACTAAGTTCAGTGTTGCTAAATTGGTCCTTTGCTATTATGCCTCTATGCCAGGCCCAGAGGCATTAGACAGCTGCCATGAGGTCATCCACTGATTGTGAACTAGCATTCTGAAGCCTCGGTTTTGACATTTTAGCCAGTATCATCCTGGGTTTTTGGAACCACAATTGCAGCAGTGGGTGGAGCGGCATGAAAAAACACACCTCTTATTGAAGACTAATGTCTACTTAACAATAGGATTATTTTTTAAGAATGGTGAAGTAAATTTAGCAAATAACATGATAATGAAATACTGACTTAGTGTTTCATGAAAGAAGTGTATTGTTCTCTAAAAAGAGTCTTTTGAGTCAGAGATGATGCAGAGGCAGGGCCTTGTAACCCTCAGTGATATTATGCTTTAAGATACTTCTGCATGACCTTATGTTGAGAATTCATACCCTTATTATGATATGATTTCACACAAGTGTCAAAAAGGATAAAATAATGAATTTTAAATTTCTATTTAAAAGGTTAATGTTTAGACTGTATTGTGATAATCATGTTACAAGCTAATTTTAAACACAACCATGCCTGTACCAGCATGATGTTAATACGTAGCTATGGCCAGTTGTTGAGACATTGCTTACCAAAAATGTTTAACATTTGATGGCTAGCGCCATGAAACTGAGTCAAAATACCCACATTTCTAAAAACTGAAGCTTTGTATTAGATGATATAAATTAAACACTTTTCTCTTGACATTGTAACTCAAAATAGAACACAGCTTTGTACTGTTATTTGATATGTGATTAGGGAGGCGACTGGTTTGGTGCCAAAGTGACTATGACTATTCTCTTTATGAGACCAGCATCTCACCCTCTAGTTTGTGACAGCAGATTGCATTGCAGGAGTCATCACAATGTTTCACTCTACATTCCATTCTGGCAGCAAGGCCAGGCTGTGGTTTTTGGGTGAAAAGTGCAAAGACAAGACCAGCAGCCTGTATTTTGGAGATGAAAGCTGCTAATGAGGCTTCCAGTCAGAGACAATCAATAGACTTGTGGTTTTTCAAGACCTTAGCTGCATGTCAAAAATGAGATATATAATGGGGCTAAAAGTCTTCTGATTTGGGGACCAGATTCACTCAGAATTTTGAGCAGATTTGGAGGGCTTCAGCACTAAGCACTTTTCTTATTCATACTCCAGTGCAGAACATTGAGGTCATGCACCTAAAATTGCCATAAAGCAGCTGAAGGACAAGAAAAAGAACTGTCCTTATTTCTAAATTACTGAAAGTGACAGCTAAAAACCAAGCAAAATGTGAAAAAACTTATTTTGTTTTTGCTCAAAGTTTATATATATTATATATGTAACAAACATCTCATGTCCACCAAATTTAACAGAACTGTACAGGAAGGTATGAAGGTCACAACTCATATTCACCACAGAACATAAGAACTGAAAGTCCTTAATGATTCCTTGTTAGGGCCCAACCACCACTTATCTCAGGTGTTCTCATTGTTTTATAATGTAGTCATGCAAAAAGCATATTGAAGAGGGAGAAGAAATTGAACATTGTGGAATTAATGACCATCTCTGTGCATATTTTTGCAACAATTTGAATACATTACCTCTGACTTTTTACACTTAATTAACATCCTGCACATTACTCATTCATTGCAGAAAGCTAAAATTCCTACGACATTTAGTTCTAATCAGATCAGGTTTTGAAAGCATGTCTGCCTGAGATTTAAGGGAAGTGTATTTCTTAAGTGTTAGGAAATAATTGCTAACATATTTCTAAAGACAAATATATCACAAAGTGAGTATGTTAATATCATCTATCTAGCCTGCAGTTGTGCCTGCTGCTCACACAACAATATAAACATTACACTAGTTTTGCAGTCAATGACACATTTAATTTTGTTTCTAGATCTTGGGGAGTGCTATTATGACTTACCTTATTCCATTTATCATTGTAGGTTCTATTACACTCTTATCTCCAAGAGCATGTTTGGATAATGAAACATCTGTATTTTGAGCAGGAATGAAGACCTGAACAACTCTGGAAACGGCCAAGTTGTTATGGCCAGACAACTTATTCTAGAATCTCTGAAGCATTAAGACTGTATAATTCCTGCCTTGGTGAATATCAATCAACACTGGACCAAGCAGGGACACAACAAGAACCAGCATCAAGTTACTGAAAGATGTGGTGAAACAAGTGCAATCAGTCAGCACCACAGTCCATGTCCCTCAGTCCCTGTCCCTCAGTCCCTCAAAGAGCTGGAGCTTTTTTTGTGCTTTAAAGGGCGAAGACTGCAGATGAAGGTGGCAATGATTAAATATCATATTTGACATTAATTTTGCTGCATAACAAGTGAGACCTTTTGCTACCTATATCTATGTATATGTAGCAAAAATATAGTTAATCAGTTCTCTTTTTCTGATTGTGTTCTTCTGTAAGCTGTATGGGATGCCCAAGGTCAGTGGCCTCTATCTGAGTTACTGTAGGTGCTGCAATGCTTACATGGTTGCACATAAATAAAGCAGTTCATTTTCAGCAAGTAGTGTGTGGTTAAGGAAAGACCTGTATTCATGCACAGGCACACACATTTACACTGTGTGTTAAACTTTCATTAGCCTTCAGATAAGCTTTTGCTTTTCTGGGGATTCTTTTCCAGAGCATAAAGCAGGATGGGTGTGTGTATATGTACACTGGAGTGCAAGTAAATTAACAGCCATATCCATGCCTAGCTTTTTTCCAAACACAAAACTGAATATTTTAAATGTCCTCTGACAAGCACCCCAAGCAGTGACGCAACCTTGGAATGTGCATCATCAACAAAATTGCTCCTTTGCCTAATATGATGACAAAATGCTATAGTGCGCATTACAACATGGATGCAGTGTGTGAGTCAGTAGGAGGCAGAGGTGGTGAAGAGTGAAATGAAGAGTGACAGAATGAGGAATAAAGGAAAAACACAACAAGAATGAGAGAGGAACAGAAAATGTGAGAGAAATTTGTTCTCCCTCTGAAGGCCACGGTGTCATATAAGCTCATGGTCATATTCACAGCTGACATCTTTTGGATGAATCTGTTATTTTTTCCCCTTAGAACAATAAATCAGGGACTGCAGTTAGTTTACACTTTTACTGTCTTTATTAAATTGTAAGCTTATCATTCTTCTACTAAATAAATGAAATGTGAGACTAAACTGAAGTCATGGTTCCATGTTTTATTTAATTCATCTAAGTGTTACACTGTGTTGCATGGTAACATGACATGTGTAATACTCCCCTAATGGGAAAAAAGAAACAACAAAACAGTAGAAACAATTGCACAAACATCTGTGCACCTAAAAAGGGATGACAGCTGTGGCTGTTTTGGATGAGAAAATGGAGTGGGGTTCTGTGAAACCAGTCAGTCTGCTGCTCACAGGGGAGAAAACTTGCAACAAGATTTTGTCTTGTCAGATATGAATCATCAACCATTGAACTTAGTATCAGTCAGGCACACTAACTTGCCACTGTAAAGCTACAAATACATGCATGCTTTCTATGTTGGTAATGATATTAGCCAACATAAGCCTGTGTTTCTATTAGACTGTAAAAGCCATTTATATCGCTGAAGGTATGTTAAAAATGGAAAAAATAATACAGTAGCACAATACACAAATCCTTGAATTAAAATGCTTAGGATTTTCCAGTTTTATACCTTGATTGTTTAGAATGAAAGGGAACTGTCCGGCTTGACCTTTTAAACATTCATGTTTAGTAATAGATGGTTTGTACAGTAGCACACTAGCCCCACAGCTGCATGTCCTGCAGCAGTACATTGGCTTTAAACAGGCCAAAACTGTCATTTGAAATTTGTAAACTAAACATCTCCAGCATTTGTCATAAGCATGAAATGCTTTTAAACCACAATTATTTTTGAACATACAGGAATTGTATGTAGAGTCAAAGTGAAGCAAAGAAGCTTGAAAGTAAAAAACATTAACATATATTAAAGCAGTTGGTGACATTTTGGACAAATGTTTAAGAATGCTGAACACAGAAATACCTCAAACCAAGCACTTTTCACCTGGTCAAGATAGCAAAATTACTCAGATGGCAGTACTACACTCCTAACTGCATCTCTATGCAGATGTGGCAACAGCTTTTTTTTTTTTCTATCCATGCTGATCTGTGCTGCACAGTGCCAAGGGGTTTGCTTGGCTGTTGTCCACAGTGCTGATCTGACTTTCATAGCCATGTTTCCTGAATCTTTTCAATATATGGGTATCACCCCTGAGTGCTTTCAGCATATATGATCATCTATCTGCTTAGAGAGTTATAGAATGATTTTGTTTTTTTTTGCAGACACTGTTTATAAGAGTCTGTGGGGTGCTGTGTATTGACTAGAGAGAAAATGCCATATACTTTGCTCCAGGCTGCATGGTTTAAAATCGAACGAATGTTTGGCACATTCAATTGCTATTTTCCCTTGTTTTACTTTTTTCTGAGTATAAGTCAGCATGATTTCTGGAAGGAGGATGCAATAGTTAAAATGCTGTTATCAAGGGAAATGCACTGCAAACCACAAAATACAAGGTGTGTAAAAACACAGTCAAATATGGAAAACCCATTACTAAAATTCAGAAGACACTGGAGTTGGCAGGTTTTCTTTTGAAAGGGAACACCTGGGTTTCTGGTCTTTCTCTCAATGTACAAGTTGTACAGTGGGATAAAAATACTAAGGAGAGACAGGTGAGGAAAAAACTTTCTTCCTTATGACCAGGGTCCTGGGTCTTGGGTCTTTTTTGTTGTATTGTTGCATTTCATGATGTGCCAAATGTTTTCAGTTGAACCTTTCTACTATAAAGCCATGTTGTTTGCAATAGCTGCAGTTTGCATTTAGAATTGTCTTGCTGAAATAATGTAAGGCCTGGCCAGAAAAAGACATCATCTGGAGGGGAGCATATATTGCACTAAAACCTGTACGTACCTTTCAGCACTGATGGTGCCTTTCCACATGTGCAAGTTGCCAGTACCATATTGCACCCCCATACCATCAGAGATACAGGCTTTTGACCTGAGCACTGATAATAAGCTGGACGATATTTCTCCTCTTTAGTCTGGAGGACATGTTGTCCATGATTTTCAAAAAGAATTTTAAATTTTGATTTGTTTGACCACAGAACAGTTTTCCATTTTGCCTCAGTCCATTTTAAATAAACTTTGGCACAGAGAAGACAGCAGCACTTCTGGATTATCTAGGCATGTGGCTTTTTATTTGCATGATAGAGCTTTAACCTGCAATTGTGGATGGCACAGTGAACTGTTTTTATAGACAGTGATTTCTGGAAGTGTTCCTGAGCCCATGAAGTGATTTCCATGAGAGAATCATACCTGTTTGCAACGCAGTGCCATATGAGGGACTGAAGATCACTGGCACAGGCATTGGTTTTGAGCTGTGTTCCTTTCGCACAGAAATGTCTCCACATTCTTTGAATCTTTTGATGATATTATGTATGGTAGATGATGGAATATTCAAGTCTTTGTAATTTTACATTGAGAAACATTATTCTAAAATAGCTTCACAAATTGTAGTCACGGTTTTTGGCAGATTGCTGAACCTCTGCACATCTTTACTTCTGAGACACTCTGCTTCTCTAAGGTGCTCTTTTTGTTTATATCCAATCACATTACTGGCCTGTTGGCAATTAACTGAATTAATTGCAACATGTTCCTCTAGCTGTTTCTTTTTTGTACCACTTACTTTTCCAGCCTTTTGTTGCCCTGTACCAACTTTTTTATATGTGTTGCTGGCATCAAATTAAAGATGAGCTAATATTTTGGACATTCCAGCTAATATCTGGAAAAAACACACCCCAGATGCAGAGGTGGAAAGAAGAAAAGGCTGAAGAGAGACGAGATCAGAGTGGAGGGCTTTGGAGAAATGGAGTTTTAAAAAATGTCTACTGTTTGTCATCGGAACTGTCCGACCACTGGTAAACAATGGAGGAGCTAACACTCACTGGCTAAGAGTCAGAGAAAATACCAGGGTGCAGCTTAATGTGTTTCTTGGAGACATGGCTACACCAGGCTGTACCTTATGACAATGTGAGCCTTGATGGATTTTCTCTTGTTCGAGCTGACAGGCAAGCGGTAAGGAGAAAGGTGGTGGACTTGCTATTTATATTAACAACCGCTGGTGTAACCTCGCTCATATTACCATCATAGAGTGAATCTGCAGCCCAGACACTGAACTGTGTGCTGCTAGATTTCAACCATATTATTTACCACATGTGTTTTCACACACCATCATAGTGATAATGTATGTGCCTCTGTCTGCTAATCTCACCTCTGCACCACACACCACACACTCTACAATAGCCTGGTTACAGACTGCACACCCAAGTGCATTCATTGCAATCTTGGGGGACTTTAATCATACAACATTAACCACCTTCAACCCGGTAAGTGACGTGTCCTGCAAGAGGTGAGAGGACAATTGATCTTCTGTATGCAAATGTTAAGGACGTGTACAGCTCCTCTGCCCTCCCCCTGCTTGGTGGAAAAGATCACAGTCTGGTTTACTTCACTCCCTGCTAAGTGCCTCTAATTGAGAGACAGCCTGTGACCATGAGGACAGTGAGGCAATGTTCACAGGTGGCTTTGGGGACACTGCAAGGCTGTTTTGAGATGACTGACTGGCAGGTATTCTGTGAGCTGTAGGAGAGAACATTGATAGGTTCACAGAATTAATTACAAACTATATTTAGAATGTGTACTGATGTTATAATCCCATCAAAAACTGTTAAGTGTTACCCAAACAACAAAGTTTGGGTGACAAAGTCCATCAAAGCACTCCTCAACAGGAAGAAGAGGACTTTCAAACTGGAGATAGGGAGCAGCTGATAATAGTTCAAAGAGAACCAAATTCAACAATTTAATTAATTATTATTTATTCAATTATTTATGTTACATATTGGAATTCATACAGGTTTATTGTTTATTCATTTTAATCATAATTTCCTTGCCTTTTAAATTTATATTTATTTATATCTAACTGAGCATTAGTAACACAATAAACTTTCCCCCCTGGAACTCATAAAGTATTCTGATTCTGATTCTGATTGATTAGGAGATTTTAAAATCCTTGCATTGTGCTTTTATTTCTATTTTGAGAAGTGTCCAAACCTTTTTTTGAATTAGGGTTGTACAAGAACCTAATGATTTAGGGTTCAAATATCATTATTTTTAATTCTTTTTTTGATACATTCATGTGTAAATGCAACAAAATTCATTCTGTACTAGCCACCTAAATATTTTTTTTTATTTATTTATCTGACCTTTGTTTCACAAAGATAATGTAACTCTTCAGATTAAAAATCTCTTCTGCAATAGTGTCTTGTCAGACAGCTCCTGTCAGACAGCAGTACAATCAGTGGTTGTTGCAAATAATAGTAGCACACATATAAATATAAAAATATATAAAATAAGGATACCAATGTACATTTGAAAAGAGTGAAATACAATAACAACCACAATGTATGCTCTTCAGCACAAATAAAGCCTAAAACAACTGTAAAAGTCACAGTTTCTAGCCAAAAAACAAGGGTCGTTATACTCATGCAAAACATTTACAGCCTGAGGTAAATACAGTTCATTTAGCTTAGATTAGCTTAAACTCATTTGTGAGACCAACCCTTGAAGATTTATTTGATTTTGTAGCTGATTCCAGTGTTTTGGTTTTTGATAAATTAAATTATTTAGTAAGATGGGAGCACAGCAGCAATAGCCTTCTAAATCAGAATGTTTCAGTAGTTGAGTCCTCGAAATGACAAAGCAGGCCATCTGACCCGAGCATACAAAGTACAATGGTGGGTAAGACCAAACACTTCTTAAAGGTTCACGTCTCCCACAGCAGGATATTGTGCCTGCCATACCACATAATATCACATAAACTGCTCAGGAATGGTTTAAGGAACATGAAACGAAGCTAAAGCCATTGGTGATATAATTCCCATTGTATACTTGAGCATCTTCAGTGTCACAATCTCATGTTATTGCAAGAATTAATAGACTAATGTCTTAAATGATATGAGGATATTAGAACTGCACATGCCTTTGCAGCCTTATAGCTTTTCTTAAAGACTGCACTGTGCAAAATTGATCATTTAACCTCAAATGATGCGTGAAGAAAGCTTGTACTCATGTATATTAAGCTGTGCTTAAAATGCCACCATATGTTTTTATCATCATCAGAATCAGAATACTTTAATAATCCCGGGGGGAAATTACTTATATATAGGCAGATTTGGGAGTGTACCAGCAATATTTAGCACAACTCATAAATTATATGTCCTCATCATAGGCTCTTTCATTTTGGAATTTTCCATTAATTAAATAAAGAAGTCATTCATTTTATGGGCAACTTAACAGGAGAACAGATTAAGGCTGGATTATTTTTCATAACAAAGCAAACAAATTAAATAAAAAAGAATCATCTTAATGTGATTCTGAGGTCAGATTATCATCCAAATGACTTTTTATGACTTTTCTCTTTGCCCAGAAAACTCAGTAAGGCTCTTCAATGGCTCCACTACAGATAAATGATAAAGGGAGAGGGGTTTTGGGGGATGGGTGGAGATTGATGTCATTTACTCCACAGGAACTAGTCCTTGAACATAAACACCCCTTGCATTCCTACCAAACAGCACTCCATAAAACAGCAGAGGGACTGTAATTGACCATGAGTGCAGGCTGACTAAAGCACTATGAGGAGTGATGTGACTTACAATGAGTCAGGTGCACAGAGATTTAAGTGGTTGCATTCACCTCAATACTGTAAAGTCTTAAGACAGACTTGCAAAGGCATTTTCCATGCTTTCTTCATAAACTGAAATTCAGCCCCTGAGGAACATTGGTGTGAAATGAGTAGTGGTGAACACATTACAAGGTGAATGTGTGCTAATTACCTAGTATAATAAAAATGTATGGAATGGGGATATAACATACATCAACATGTCAGTATACTAAAAGAAGCACTATATTTGGAGAAAGCTTTATCTGAAGACTAGGCAAGGGACCACACCACAAACACGCTTTCTTGTTATATGCCCATGAATGCCTATCTGCCCTACACACCTGTTTTGTCTTTTTTCCATGCCCCACTTTCCCTCCCTGTTTGTCATCCTCTGCCAGGCTCCAACTCTCAGAGAGGCCCTCACAAAATTGTAGCCTTTGGTTATGTCATTGCTCCTCATTTACCTGTCTTCATTTCCTTCTTTGTTATTAATAATTATTTAAACATGTTTGGGGTTTTGGTCATTGTTGGTTAATAAAGAATTGGGTGCTGAGATTCATTGTCACAATGTATTTGAATTTACTTAAATATACTGTATGATTTTTAAGGTTAGGGCTGTACCTGATGATTCCAGATTATTGTTTTTGTACATATGATGAGTTCGACATATAGTGTGCTCACAGTAGTGATTTCATACTGGGTGTTGACAATTTCCATTCTTCTGCATGTTAAATATCAAATACATGCCATAAGGGCTGTAAATTGAAAAATGTTCACCCAGGTTCCTCATGGACAAGCCACCCAGTCTGGTTAGAGAGGTGGGTAGGATTCAGGACATCAGGAGACCTGAACAGACTGGAAGACAGACACACACTGCTACTTGCAATTGAAAGATTATTATTAAAATGCTGGGGTTTCTACTGGAAAGCATTATGGAAAACAGAAGACAAAAGACTGCAAGAAAAAGGTTTTCATGAATTCTGAGAAACCCAGTGTTCAGAAAATACGACTGTTTTCAAGTCTCATTCACTGCTTTTTTTTTGAAGGTTAATTTGAAGGTCTTGATCAGGTTCTGAGCCCCTAAGTCTGAGCTGTTCATGCTGCAAGACTTTTGGTTTTTTGGTTACTTGGTTCTTTCTCGGCCATATCACAAAATTTGGTAGCCTTATTTTTATAAGAAATCTGGAGATTTCTGGATTTCTGGAACTGAGGGGACATGTGGACACATGTTAAAAAAAAAAACCAAAAACAAAAAAAGGAAATTAATCAAGGAATAATGAGACAAATTGACCATGAAAAAGAAAAAAGAAACTTGGCAACAGTGAAGAGCAGCATAATTTGGACCACTTTATAAAAAAGGGGGGAAAAGTTAATCATTTTAAAAAAGAAAAATCAAAGAGCCTAAGCAGAAGTGAGTAAAACAGAACAGAGGAGCTGGCCATTTTAATGAGCGAAGTTGGAGATACAGTGTGCAGCAATGCTTCTCTCAACATTAATTAGACTCACTGATGAGTGAGCGGGTTTCTTTGGACTGGCCCCTGCAGCATTCAGCCTGTCTAGTCCTCACCTTAAGCCAGCCTGTCTTTGTAAGTACTGGGAGATGCTAGATGGTGTGAGGCCTTTTGTGACCCCTGGGAGACTGTGTAACATCTGCTCCCTCCAGCTGCTCCATTTGCATTGGCGCACACACAGTATAAAGATCCCATCTGTTCTGATCTCCATTACCAACTCATTTCTTTTTCTCATAATCTCCTCATCCTGTCCAGTGTTCAACCTCCCCAAAAATAAACTTTGATTGATGTGGTTGTGTGTGTCACTAAATACAGCAAATGCAGAGTAAATTGATATTTCTTTGTAAATGCCGTGTCATCTTAAACACTTCTTCTTCTAAGTTTGATCTAAGATAATCTTACAGTCCTTTAGAGTAACTCAACTGAAACAAAAACAGTGGTGAAATTTAAGTAACTACATTTACTCAGTGTACTTTTTCTTTGCCTAACACAAACCTATTATCCAAATTATTTTTGGACTCTGGGGTAGCGTTTCATGATCAACAGTTCAAAAGGGTTATTATTTATCTTGTACCAAACCTTGGTGCAGTCTCTCATTCATATTTAGTGCTTACTTATATATGCTGTATTTATATATGTACATATATGCTATATTTATGCTATTTATGCTTATATTCATGTTCTCTTTCTCCTCTTTATTCTTATATTTTTTTATTCTAACTTCTCACTATGTAAATTACTGTCGGTGTTCTGCTGCTGGAAACTGAATTTCCCGGAGGAACCTATCCGAGGGATTAATAAAGTTCTATCTATCTATCTATCTTTCACCATCTGAAACAAGTCATTTTAGCCAATGTTCCTTTAGGACAGCTCTCTAAAGGACTAATGCACACTATAAGATTTTAGCAGTGTCACTGGGCAGCATGCTGTGCAGTAGGTAGTACTCTTGTCCCACAGCAAAAGGTTCCTGGTTCAAACCCTGGCAGGGTTTTTCAGTGTGGAGTTTTCTCTGTTTGCCTGTGTGGGTTTCCTCCAGGTATTCCAGCTTCCTATTACAGTCTAAGACATGCATGCAAGGTTACTTGGTGATTGTAAATTGGCTGTGGATGTGAGGTAGATAAAGTGCGTGAAGTGAACACAATAAAGCATTGTAATGATAGGAATGTATGGTTTAAATTGTTGCTTATAGTTAAAATGCTTTGAGTGGTCAATAAAGCGCTATATAAATGCAAGTACATTACAGTACCAGAACAAATATTACTTTTTGGTAAATATTTTGCTCATTACCAGAGGCTTGTGCTACTTAACGGGATTTGGGCTTATCCAAATAACTTCAGGGTTAACTCTGTGTTTTCAGTACTATGAAAGTGATTGACTTCTTACTGGGATACATCACCATGGTAATTTATGCTGGAGACCTAACCTGCTCCAGAGTGGCTTGTGTTCTAGACTAGAGATAGACAGGTATGAAATCACTTCCTATTAACCAATCAATTCTTTGGAAAATAGCGTCATCAACCCATGGGTATGAAGTTTTTTAATAGTGTCTAAAGTTGTTGCACATCATTCATAAATATATATTGTTGGGCGCAACTTTTTCCTTGATTTGATGGTTTTTTTTTAGTCGATCTATAAACATTATAAACATAAATGATCCTTAAACAGGGCACCTATTTGTACAGGTGGACCCTAAATCAAATTTGGTTGGAGTCTAATGCTATGTTTGAATTCTGTTTTTATATTTAAACTTTACTGTCAGACCATCAAACACCACCGAGGCTGCAGCTGAAAGAATAAGACGCTAAAACTCTATTATGCACATACAGTGAATACAGAAAATGAACACACTCCTGTTAAAATGCCTGGTTTTTCTGATGTAAAAAATGAGAAAATAAATAATTTCAAAACTTTTTCCACCTTTAACGTGACCTGTAATCTGTTTTCAGTTCAATTCAAAAAAGAAACAAATCTGTTGAGGGAGAGCTATAAAAATAAATCATGTACAATAAGCTGATTGCATAACTATAAACTAATACTTTGTTGGAACAGCTTTTGCTTCAATTACAGCATTCAGTCTTTTGGGGTAAGGGTCTATCAGCATGGGACATCTTGACATACCAATATTTGTGAGAGCATCTCTCGTGGATGTATGCCTGCCATCAATTTAAGTGACTCTGATTAACCCCAAATGAAGTTCAGCTGCCCTGGTACTGTAGGATTTTCCTGACAATTACACAGTTGCATCCTACAGCAAAACCATAGTTCAGAGAGCTGACAAGTGATCAAAGGGATCTTATTGTTCAAAGGCATCAGTCAAGAGAAGGGTACAAAAATATCCCCACAGCATGACAAATACAATACCAAGGAACACAGTGAAGGCAGTCATCAAGAAGTGGAGAAAATATGGAACCACTGTGGCATTACCAAGAACTGGACGTCCATCCGAAACTGATGAAAAGATTAGATGAAAACTGGTAAGGGAGGCTGCCAAGAGACCTACAGCATCACTAAAGGAGCTGCAGGAATTTCTGGAAAATACTGATTGTGTAGTATATGTGACAACAATCTCCTGTATTCTCCATATGTTTGGACTATGGCATAGGGTTGCAAAATAGAAGCCTTTTCTTGCAAAGAAAAACATCCTGACCCAGCTCAATTTTGCAAAAACATTTTTTAACAAAAGCATGTGGGAAAATGTGCTTTCATCTGATAAAACCAATGTTGAACCACAATTTGTTGGCCATAATTCCAAAAGGTATGTTTGGCACAAAAACAATATTGTGCATCACCAGAAAAACACCATACCCAAGGTGAAGCATGGTGGTGGCAGCATTATGCTTTGGGATTGTTTTTCTTCAGCTGGAACTGGGGCGCTGGTCAAGGTGGAGGGACAAGGTGGACAGCTCCAAATACCAGTCAATTTTGCCCCAAAACCTTTAGATGTCTGTGAGACAGCAGTAACTGAAGAGGAGTTTCACCTTTCAGCACAACAGTGACCCAAGCATAGATCCACAAGAGATGCCCTCACAAATATTGGCAAGTCAAGATGTTCCATGCTAATAGACCCCCACCCAAAAAGACTGAATGCTGTAATTAAAGCAAAAGGTGCTTCAACAAAGTATTAGTTTTTGGGTGTGTACCCTTATGCAACCAGCTGACTGTATCGAGAGAAAAAAAAAATCCCCCAAACAGATTTGTTTCTTTTTCAGTTAAACTGTTCAGGTTACAGGTAACATTAAAAGCGGAAAAAGTTTTGAAATTATTTACTGTGGGCTCATTTTTTTCTACATCAGACAAACCTGGTATTTTAACAGGGGTTCATTCACTATTTCCTCTGTATAAATGTTAATTTAATGGAATAACAATAATAATCTGTGAGATTCTCCTGTGTCCTAATGACAGAGCTGTTAAGAGCTGTGTTAACGACTGCCTCTGGTGCCGTTTGCCAACAGGGAGCTGGTGGAATCTACACTACTTTTGGCTAAAGACAGAGGAGAAGGACAGGGGGAGGCCAGGTTAGGAGGTAGAGAGAGAAGGAAAAGTGGGAGTGTGGAGGTGAGAGTAGGGACTATCACTGATAAAGGGAGAGAGCTGGAAGACCATTGAGAAGGTTCATGGATGTAAGAAAGGACATGAAGAGATTTTGTGTAACATAAGAGGATGCAAAGGACAGGGGGAGATGGAGGCAGATGATCCATTGTAGTGACCCCTAATGGGAGCAGCTAAAAGAAGAAATATAAGATACAGCGATTTTCATACTAAACTGCTGTAGAGCACTTATTCTGTTACTCTGTTCAGCTGTGCTGCTTTCAGTCTGTATTCTGTTCAACCATTTCATATTTTTCTTAATATTACAATTTTATCTTCCTTTGTAAAATCAGCCACCCTACTGCCAGGGTGACCGACTTACCCATATGATTGGTCAGATGCACTCAAAGCTAGACTGATAAAAAGTAGTTGACTTACCAAGTTGATAACCCCTTCATGTGACTGCTTATCCTGATCGCGAATAGAATGCCATTAGTTTGATGACAAAGACATACGAATTCCCCAGATTTTACTCATATTCTGAAATATCTAGCAATACTATATTTTAACTTTCATTCAACAAATTCAAGAGTCATGCTAGTCTGGGTTTCATTTCATATTCTAGCCAACAAGTTGCCAAGCCTCTGGTTGAAAAATGAAGAATGTTGTGATAAAATACCCTATAGCTCACTTCATTTAGGAGCTCATTCCTTGCTGATAACTGTATGGTCTCAGTGGTTTCAAGTCTTATTAAACACCAACATAATCTTCAATATAGATGTGTCTGGAAAAAAGATGATAAAGCAGGGTTTGTTGTAGGGTAGGCATATTTTTACAAGTATGAGTGTGCAGTGTCATTTGGTTTCTCAACATTCACCCTTGCTTGTAACATTCTGTTTCAAAACCCCAAGACAATGAAAACACTCAACTTAAGACTTTAAGACAGGACTTCACTAACCAATGGTTGTTGTCATAGCGGACACATCAATTTTTGATGTATACTCTATAGCTATGAGGTGTCAGAGTGTACTGTTTGGTTGCCAGGTGAAAGATTTATGCCTTAGATGTGCATGCAGTAAACACATCCCACTTTACCACTTTCTTCAAGTACAAGAAAAAGCATATTTTTACAGTAGCTGTACCTTACTAGATGCTTGGTAGGGGTAAAAATTGTGCTCTTGTACCACATTTATGTTAACAAAATTGGACTGAAATGAACAAATACATTGTTATAGCACTTTTGATTAATATATTTTGATTTTTCAATAATGTCTCATATGGCAAAATGAGGTGGTGAGGGTTGTCCCCAGGGTTTTAAGTTTTTTGTCATGGGAATTCTTTTTAATTATTAGGTGTTCTCAGTTTTGTGTTTTTGTATTTCTTTGTTCTTAGTTTTGTTTATTGTTGAGGTTTTGCTGTATTTTACTTCTAGTTAATGTTTATGCTTTGGTCCCTCTGTGTTTCCATTTATCTTTTTGTGTTTCTGGAATTATTTCATTCATGTTTAATATTATTATTAAAGCCTCCCCAGTGTCCTTTGAATCTTTTCTCTGGCTTTAGTTAGTTGTTTTGTCATATCCTGTTTTACTTTGAAGGATATTTCTCTTGTGTTTTGCTTTGTGTTTTGCTTCCTCCCTTGCCTCATTCCTGATTGCTGTCACCTGTCTTTCATTACTCAGCTGTTTCCAGTTCCCTTATTAGCCCTTATTGTATTTATAGTCCTGTCTTCCCTCTTTTCTTTGTCTAAGTTTTGTCCATTTGGATTAATTTAAATTTCGGTTCTAATTCGACAAACTGTGACATCATTTTTCTTTTTTAGTCAGGTATCACAGATAGGCCCTTTTTAAGAATACTGAAATTATATTAATTTACACCACATAATGGCGATAATGGCCTTCCTGATAGTTATCCTTCCTCTTCTAACCAAAGAGACTCACACAGAGAATCACGGCAACAAATAACTCATCTCTTTTACTTATCAGGTTGGTCCTCACCTTTCACATGCCCACATGGCATCCTGCCTAAACCTGCAGTGACATTTATCTGCTCTTCAGCTACAGCTGCATATAGTCCCCATAGTGCCATGTGGTGTAAGTGTCATATGTATCGCGCATGAAGGCCACAAGGCCAACCTTCCTGCATGTAGCATTCTGCATGATGTGCAGGACAAAAATAGTCTGCCTTTAAATGAACCATGAACAGTGTCAAGCTTACTGGAGATCTGAAGACAGAGAGGCATCCCAATGATGCTATGCACATGTATGTGTTTGCAGAAATACAGCAAAGCTCACACTAACATATTTATATTTCTTACTTAAGTTTCTATTGGGAGTATGAGCTTGTGCCAGGAATTGTAACAGCAATAGATCAGTACTGACAGGGCAAGGCACCAACTATATCCCAAAGAACAGTTTTGTAATCATGCACCCACACATATACTTTTCTTAATCCGGGGTCCGAATGGGGCTTTTATTGTTTGTGTGAGTGTGTGTTGCAAAGCGTGATAAGAGTTGCTTAGACGTGTCCTCTGGATGTCACAATACCCTGAGGAAGAAGGTGTCACTGAGGAGGATATCAGGCAAAACAGAACTGCTGTGCTCTGATTCCTCTGTCCTCTCTGTGGCTTCACCTTCCCACTCCTGTGCCTCAGTACTGGCATAACCTACACTCATTCCACTGACCTGTACAATATTTTCCATACAATTTATATTTACATCCGATCTATACTTAAGGTCCCACTATTTTTTGAAATTATTAAATACTTTATGTAGTTCTAATACCAAAATTGTACTTTCCCAGAACTTACTTTCGGAATAAAAACAAAACAAGCGGATTAATAAGATTAAAATATCTCATCAAAATCACCCAGATCTAGTATGGATCCCTGTTCATATCAATGCTTCACGCAGATATAAACAAAAATAGAGTTCTACAGCCTGGTATCATGCCTACAACTAATCTGAATTTGACACATCAGGCTGCAGATTTATCTTCCTCTCTCTTTGACTTCAGTCCACAGTGGGATGTTGTTGACTCTCCAGCTATTTTAAGCAACTCACAATCTTGTCAGGGGCCTGAGCCAGGAGGAGCATAAACCTCATCTCGTAATGACTTCTGTTATGTTTTCTTCTCTTTTTCTTTCTCACTGTTGGGGTTTTGATTATGTAACTCTGTTCACAGGAACACAAGACACAAGCGTGACTAAAACTGACATACGCAGAGTACACACAGATGTATGGTTGTGTCAGTGTGTATTTCCCACACCTCAGAGGATATTATGCCACAGCTTAATTTCATAGAGAATTACCCTAATTCTAATCATAACTTCTGTTTGTAATAATAATATGCTGTTTGCCCCCAAATGACCAGTCCCAACAGCACACCAAAACGAAATATGCTTATACTGTATATGTAATATGTCAGTGAGTAAAGGCTGCTAATATGGTTAGGTCTAATGACAACTGACTTAACAAAAACACTGCAACTGAGTTCAAAATTATATTCATAGCTGTATATATATCTCAGTTTCTTATGCAGTGTTGTGATGCTTAAGGCTACTGGCAAAAACAAAATAGAAAAAAACTGACAAAATACACTGTACAAAGGCAACAAATAAAACATAATGGTCTCAACATGAGTTCCCAAAAGGTCAAGTTAGAATATTGTTTAAAAAATTTGACCAGGTTATTGCAATTAAACCTTTTAAAGTCCTGCTTAACAAGATATTAGCAACCAGGTACAATGGAAATGAAAGTGACTGGGGTTCATATGGAAATAATAGTTCCAGCCTCAATTTCCAAAGCATCTGTATTTGAGAATTTAAGTGATATAAAGTGATTCCTTAAATATGGAAGTGTGAACCACCAGACTTGGTCTTGTTGGACTTGGCCTACTTACAGTTGTACAGTGGTGTTAAAAAAGTGGAGGTTTAGATGATCTTTGGTCTATCATGAAGTTACTCACAGAGTTAAATTGGTTAGTGATTGCTGGTCAATTTAACAGTTTAAAGCAGTTGTTGGTGCTGGTTCAAATTAAAATTATGTTTACAGACTTTTTTTGCACTGCCTTTTTCAATATGTAAGAGGCAAGAGATATTAAAAACAGCATTGTTAGTGGGCCCCTTCTTGTGTGCAGTTGTGATGGCCAGGTTGACAAATGAAGTCAGGCAGGAGTCTTCAAGGACTAGAATGTTCACAGATGACATTATGAGCTGTACTGAGAGTAAGAAGAAGGTGGAAGAGAGCCTAGAGGTGGAGGTATGCACTGGAGAGAGCAGGATGGAAGTCAGCTGTAGCAAGACAGAATACATGTGTGTGACAGTGTAGCAAGTAGAATAGCGGCAATGTAGCGAAGGTGGATGAGTTGACCTGGGGTCAACCATCCAAAGCAACAAGAGGGGTGAAGAAGAGGGAAGAGGTGGCAGAGCTGAAGATGCTGAGATTTTCAGCTGGAGTGACTAGGATGGACAGGATTAGAAATGACTACATCAGTGGAACAGCTCAGGTTGGATGATTTGGACATACAGTCAGAGAGGCAAGGTTAAGATGGTTTGGACATGTACAGATGGAGTACCTGTAACACAAGTAATTTCCCCCTTGGGGATTAATAAAGTATTGTGATTCAGAGGAGGGATAGTAGATATATTGGACAACGGATGTCGAAAAATAAAAGTGGCCAAGCAGGAGGAAAAGAGAGGCAAGGTTGAAGGATTATGGGTATAGTGGAGATGGGCATGAAAAGAATTGGTGTGACATAAGCAGATAGGGTGAGATGGAGGCAGATAATCTGCTGTGGTGACCCCTAGCTGGAGAAGCAGAAAGTTAGTAAATTCATGTACTTTTTTGATTCAGAATCCAAGTTTCCATCTCCTCTAAATTTCCACAAACTTTATATAACACTTGTTGATTAAGAAAGAATAATGTCAAGAAAGACAAACCAATTTAAAAAAGGAAAATTTAAATAAATAAATAAATAGACAGATAAACAAATGTTTTTTCTTGAACTGTGGGCCATGTCATGATATTCTGTTAGGTTTACTCAATTTGGATAGCTGTGGCTGGTAGGGAAATATTCAGTGAATCAAGCACAGCATTCTCTAATGGTTCTCCAAGTGGTTTGGATATTCTAATGTGGAGTTTTTATGAAAGAATCAATCAATAGCTGAATCTTGAAACATAGAAGTTGTTGTCTAATCCATGTGCAAAGTACAGGTTATCATAGAAAAGCTGTAGCTAGTGTTATTTTAATTTTTCCTGGCTAAAGTATTCATAATGGGAATTATGATGGGATTTGGTCAGGGCTCTAAGCTAGATGTTGATCAGTAGCTGATTATCATATGCAGCCTCCAGGGTGAATTTTTAGAGACATGAAGAGATATATTGAAGAAGAGATAATATTCCATCAAATATTCCACCGTTTAAGCTGTTTTTGATCCAGTAAGGGTAAACTTAGGCGTATCAAGTTATGAAACTTTGCAGAATGAAAAAGTTTAATGGATGGCATGGTCAAAGGCTGTCATTAGTAAGTAAAAAGAAAATGAACAGGACAGGTGACTAAACTCACAGATAACCACTCAGCATTATACAGTCTTAATTAAGTAATGATGAGGAACGTGCACTTGCAGCAAGACTTAATGGCCATTTTTCCTCTCGCTATAAGAACTGAAACTATTAGTTGCATGATTTGCTATCTGGCATAAATGTTTACACTTCACATTTCATAATCATATCATTAACCTAATGTATATACATAATGTTTTTAGTCCAGGTTGTAATTGTACACCTACTTTGGCAACCTTGACAACACTGCTGTGAGTAGAACAACATATTAAGTCAGGCAAATGTAAAAAAGCAGAGTACAGTTAAGAACAGACTGACATTGATTTTTAATATTATTTCTGGTTGAAACCCTGATGGAGCCATAGATTTTAATGTCATGATGACACATTAGGAGGTTTTTTGAGTGGCTCTTTGGACACATGCAGCAGAAACTTACTCTTCCCATCATTTAGTACAAATGTTTAACTACTTCTTTATCATTTTAAAACTTATTTTCATTACCTTTCATAATCTGTCATTTAGTCCACTAAAAAATTGTATATTGCCAATCTTTAACCTCTTATCCTAAACTTTTGACTGTTGATCCCTTATCTGTCATTTTAATCTACTAAGAGTAATTTTCAAAAGACTTTGATGGACTTTAAGTCCTTGCTGTATTTTAACAGTTCAAATGAGAGTTGGAGTAGTTGGAGTTAGTGCGTACCTTGTAAAATCAAAAATGATTGCAAGTGTTCATTAGAGAAATGGTTGATTTAACATTAACAGTGGTCACGTAATACATTAACCCTAATACTGCCAGCTAGACGACCGGCAGTGAATGGAAACACCAGAAGTGATCAATATATAGACGACCGGCAGTACACGAAACTTATCTGGGACATTTGATTTAGTTCTTTTTATTTATTTATTTTTGTGTGAATCAAATTCATTCATACATTTATGTTCTTCCACTCATCCAGTTCAGGGTCACAGGGGGCACTGGAGCCTATCCCAGCTGTTATGGGGCAAAAGACGGAATACACCCTGGACAGGTCACCAGTCTGTCACAGAGCTAACACAGGCAGACAAAAAAAAAAAAAAAACCATTCACACACACTTTCATACCCACAGTCAATTTAGAATTGCCAATTGACCTAGCCCCGTTTGTATGTTTTCTGGACTGCAGGAGGAAGCTGAAGCACCTGGAGAGAACCCCTGTAAGCACAGGGAGAACATGCAAACTACACACAGAAGGGCCTAAGCTAACCAGCTGTTGGATTTGAACCCAGGCCCTCTTGCTGTAAGATGACAGTGCTAACAACCACACCATCACAATTGATAAGTTAAAAAAAAAACAAAAAACCCCCCACAGCTTTCATGAAATACAATTAATGATTTTTGATTTCTCACCTGTTTTCTTCTGTCTTACAGTGTTTTTGATCATAATAATGTATATCTTTGTATCTTTATATACACACACATTATATTATCTCATAATTCCTAGAAAATATGAGAAAAATACTGGCATTGTATCCTAGTGCATTGTATATTTATTATGGGATGCAATATTTCATTGTTGCAGCAGGTCAAATCAAAGTTGTGAGACCACTTGTTATGCTGTTATAAGCTATTAAGAGCTAAAAATGTAATTTAAAAAACAATGCAGGGAAGCAATATGTAAAAAATTCCCCTGAAATGTTTAAAGTATGGTTTAGGAAACAACAGAAACAACGGTAATACCAATGTCTACATATGTGCCAATATTTCAGTAAATGTTTTTAGTTTATTTTCTCTACTGGAAGCTATAAAAATAAACCACAATTCTGTGGATACATACAAAATATATCAGAATAACATAAAAATTTACGTATTTGTAATGACACAGATTACAAAACTCCACTGTTAACCTTTAAAGGGAACAGGATGCATTGGTAGGAATTTTGTATGATAATGTGGTATGCTTCAGATCATGTGCCACTCCTTTCCCGCTCCATACTTTTCTCTTCCTATCATTTGGGCACAAATTCACCTGGTTTTCATCTGTCTGAAGATTTTTTTTATTTATTTATTTATTTTTTTTTACAGAACTGGGCAGGCTCTTTGAGATGTTTTCTGGCAAAATGTAATCTGACCTTTTGTAAACCCTCTGTATGTGCATTCATGAAGGTGTCACTTGATTGTAGATTTTGACAACAATACACCATCTCCTTGAGAATGTTACTGACTTTGCTAGGTGTTGTGAGGGGGGTTTCTTAGCCAAGTAAAGAATTCTACCATCATCCCCTTCAGCTGTCTTCTATGGTTCCAAGCCTTTTGGTGTTGCTGAGCTGGCCAGTGCATTCCTTCTTTTTAAGAATGCTGTTTTGGCCACTCATTTAGATTTCTCAATCTCTGTGATTTGATCTGATCTTGTCTATTTTGGCTTTTCAGCCTAATAATGACCTTCTTGATTTGCATCATCTCTTTGGACATCTTGACAGTTTCAGTCAGCAACTACCAAATTCAAGTTCAACATGTGGAGTTAACTCCACTTTTTTTAACTACAGTTTTTCATGGAATAACAAGGGAACAGACGTCATCTGGACATGAAACTGCATCTTGGTAAATTGTTCCATTGCTTCTGAACTTCTGAGAATCACGGGGATATGTACAATATCCCTGTAATTCTAAACAGATTATATAATTATTTTGTAAAAACCCTTGAACTAAAGCTGAAAGTCTGCACTTCGATCACATCTTGACTGTTAGGTTTAAAATCCACTGTGGTGGGGTAAGAGGAAAAATTACACAAAATAATTTTAAAAAAGTAATTGTCCCACAACTTATGAACCTAACTGTATATGAAAGTGACTGAGTGCCATGATTTTCATTAGACAGGTTATCGATCTGTCATTTGTGTGATTTGACCTTAAGGGGTTTTGGACAGGTGTCCCTGTAGCGTAGTGGTTTACACATTTGCCTTACAAGCAAAAGGTCTCAGGTTCAATTCCAGATGTGGTCACAAGACCCTCTCATCATGGAGGGTTGCATCAGGAAGGGCATTCAGTGTAAAATTTCTGTCAAATTACCAGTGCAGATTAATCTACTGTGGCAGCCCCTTGGGGAGAATACATGGGAGCAGCTGAAGGTCCATATGTGTGTGTATATATATATAATGTAATCACTTGGTTTGTTTGAAGCAATTGAG
This sequence comes from Etroplus canarensis, assembly GCA_015106775.1. NCBI lineage: Eukaryota > Metazoa > Chordata > Actinopteri > Cichliformes > Cichlidae > Etroplus > Etroplus canarensis. The sequence goes on from VUQH01085418.1 coordinate 48,932, forward strand.
AACTGGCTGATCACTTTCTCAGACATTTATGGGATGGGCTGCTCAGTTTTGGTTACACTGTAAAAAACCTACAAGGACACCTTATGTCACTTTTTGATTGATTGATCTTATCAGAGTGATTTATGACCCCTATGACGTCATATTGCCTGAGGCGGCCCCGCCCCCTATTGCATCACACCGCCCCCGGGCACCCCCCCCCACCAAACCGGTTTTTTAAAATTTGAGATTATTGTTTTATTTCTAAATTAAACTTAATTAAAGAAATTAAAACCTAACAAGTAGCAACATATATTTTAGCGTGTTTCACAGCAACAAAGTGGATATAAAGGCTATTTACCTCAGAAACTCCCGACACACTGTTTCCCTAGTGTCCATCGGGCTCTGTCGCTTCTCCATGCATGTGTACTGAGTTCTGCTGGAAGAAGATATTGTAAAGAAATTAAAACCTAACAAGTAGCAACATATATTTTAGCGTGTTTCACAGCAACAAAGTGGATATAAATGCTATTTACCTCAGAAACAGTGCATCAAACTCCCGACCCGCCGCTCTCCTGGTGCCCATCTCCTCTGTCACCTGTGTATGCATGCTTGTCTACAGAGTTCTGTTTGTGGGTGGGTGTGTGTGTGTGTG